>PVKA01001724.1:86634-139370 GCA_004027165.1 Ctenomys sociabilis
ATTTTTTTTTTTTTTTTTTTTTTTTTTTTTTTCTTTTTTTTTTTTTTTTTTTTTTTTTTTTTTTTTTTTTTTTTTTTTTTTTTTTTTTTTTTTGGTGGAACCAGGGATTGAACTCATGCCCTTGCACTTGCCAGGGAAGCACTTATTCCATTTAGCCATCTCCTGGCTCCAATAGTACTCTTTGAGCTATATTTTCTTAATTCCATATTGTCTTTAAAAAGTTCCATCTGTGTTTATCAAGCACTCATAGACTTTGAAGCAGAGAGAGAGAGACATGGAAGTTGATAGGCTAAAGAGAAATCACACTTAAGCTTCAATATGTTCAACTCTTCTTCCAAATATTTGTTTCATAGATGTTGTGGGGAAGAGGAAAAACACTTTAAGTGAAACACAATGTTTTGTATGTAATACCAAAATGCTATAATCTGATTTTTGTTTTGTAACCTTCACTTGCAAAAAATGTTACAGAGTGTATCTTCCAAGTAACCCCAAAAATGACAACTGATAGAGCTGACCTATGGGCATTATTTTAAAGAATTTTTAATTAATGCTCTTGCTCTAAATAATTCTTCAAATTATTCCAGTTCTATGATTACTATTCAATATTGTTAATACTTGTAGAGTAGGTATTACTGAAAAATAGCTACACAAATATAACTGAAAGATGATCCCTAAAATACAGTTTGTAGTCAGTATCTGTGACAGTTTTGCTATTTTATCACTTTAGCTGTCATATTGCAAAGCATTTGCAGTATAAGAGGGTCTGCAAGTGAGGATGAACCGAGCCCGAGTGTCTAAGGAAATTCCTTAAAAAGACCAAACTTTCTCAAATTTTGAAGGTAGTTATGCAACATTTATTTCTATATCTTTTTGATATAGATTCAGGATATGAAGCATTTAGAGTGAAGAAATAATGCTCACTGAAATGCCAAAGAATATTACCAGTGAGACAACCTTAAATGAATTGGAATGAGTTCATGTGTAGATGAAAAAGCTAATAGTCTTTTCATGTGCCAATCATTGTAAACAGTAGGGAAAGTGTTTTATAAGTAAGCATGTGATTAGCTAGTGTTTTTATTTAGTGAAAATAAAATGTTTGAAAATAATTTTAATATATAATTTTAAACAAAGAAATATTTTCTGTGTCATATGGTTATCCAGTGTTGCTATACATGTTGTTTCCCTTTTTTAGAAGTTCTAAAACATAAGCACCTCAAATGCATACCCTTACATATTTTCTTTTAGGATGGAAGGTGTGCAAAAAGAAGAAATAATGGAAGAGAAAAGTATATTTGCTGTCAACGTATCTGAATTAAGAGACATATTAACTTCAGAGATCTTTTCTCACTCTTAGGTTATTTAAATGATTGTTTTCATCTTCATTTCCAAAATATGAGAAATAAAATCACACATTAAGTTTGATGTGGATGATTGTGGAAAGATCTTAAACCACTAAATTGCATATTGTAATAAATACATGAGCTGTGTGTCCATGCAATTTTTCCTGTTTCAGGCATTTCCAAGTTGCACCAGTGAAAGTCTCACATTAAAGGAGATATATAGATGCCCTTGGTAAATATGTAAGTCTCCAGCTGGGTTTGGACAGATGGAAATTGGCCATAACTTGCCCTTACCCATCACAGTAGTGCCAGACCCAAGCCTCGGGGGTGGCAGTGCCTGAAAGTTTCTTGGCAAGTTTAAGAATGAAAAGTACTTAATGGTTAAAAAAATCCAAGTATTTGTTAGAATAGTGGAAAGAGACAATATATTAACTTCTCACAGACAGGGTAGACATTTAATGCTTGAAATCTTTTGCTATTTGAGTGAGAGTGATAGCAACTTCATCTTGAGGGAAAAATGTAGGAGCTTGTTTTGGTTTTAAAAATGTACTTTTGCCATCTTGACAGTAACATTGATGGAGAAAGAAATTCAAGGTCATATGCCTTGATTTTTTCTCATTCTATGGTAATCTTATTTTTGGAGACTGTTGGTTCAGCTAGTTCTACACTAGATCCTAGGAAGGTAAATTCGAACTTGGGCTTCTGATATCACTTACCTTGTGATAATGATTGTTGTCACTGTCTCTCCATCCTGTTGGAAGGCAGGAAGTTGACTACATATTTGTAATTTTTTTTCCAAATGTGGATAACATTTGAATCACCCAGTTATTTCTCCCAAAGTAGTGGTGAAGAATTATTACTATCATAAAAATATAAATGCATTTTTATTATTTAGGGCAGAAAAATGCTATTGAACCATTTATTTCTGGGTATAATGGAGTTGTGCTTTTCAGTGACTTCTTAAGTTTCATCTGAAACAACCACTAGCAAGATCTGTTTGGCGGTCGTATGTATGTATTTGGTCTGGAAAACTCACTTTATTTTCCAAAGAACATTTTATCTGTAAACTTTGTGATCTTTGTATTGTAGCTTGAAACTATTTTGTTCCATCTATAGTTTTTTTGTACTGGTTTCCGTAGTGTAGTGGCTATCATGTTTGCCCCAACTACAGTTTTGTGAAATAAAGCTGGGTATGGTTTGTGTTTGTCCCACCAGTGTAAATAAATGGTATTGAGTTGGTTAAATAAGTGAAAGTTCAAGGGAGGAAAAAGGAATTGTAATGCTAAGATACACAGTAGGCTGTTTGAAGAGTTTATCCTAAAGTTTACAGCAGTTGAAGTCTCTGAAGTAAAATAATCTATATTTAACAACTACATGCAAGTTCATCTAATCAGTAAATTTTATTTTGAAGCGCTTTGTATTTGATATATCCAAGTGTTTTCATGATCCCAAATCTGGCTGAATTATTCTGTGATGCACAAAGTCTCAGCTATAACCTATCAAAGTTTTTGGCCTGGTGGGATACCAGCAAGAAGGTCAGAAATTCCATACACTCCAGAGCCAGTTCATCGCAAGACTTCATCCCCAATCTTTTCTATCTGAAGTATCTGAATTATACATAGACTTTGTCTAGAAACAAACACAATCAATGTCTGGAACCTGAATTCAATTGTGAGCATGGCATTGTTACATGAATCAAGGAAAAGCTGACAAACTCAGTTGGGGGAGGTATGTAGATAGTTTAAAGAAAGTACTTTAGAACTAGCAACAAAGGGACTTTAGTGGGAGGGGAGCATGTTGCAGTGAAGCAGAGTCCTGTAGAGGAAGTTGCTGAAGGGACTGGGCCACAATGCTGGGACCTGTCAGGGGGCGGGACAGAGCAGGAACACCTTGCTCTTCCCTTTGTCCTGCTCAGTGCATCTCCTGCTATTTTCTCTCACTGGCCAAACCCAACTAAGAGACAGAGCAGTCTGATTGGTGCATCCAGCCTGGCCAGCTTCTCTAGACCTGAAACAGACCAAGAAGGTAGAGGACTTGAAATAGAGGGGCCAACAAAAAACTTTCTGCATCTCTACCCTTCTTGGTCTAATTGATTTTGTAAAACTCCAGCTAAACTGACTCAATATAAAATAAAGAAAGCTTGTTGTTTACCTCAAAAAGTTCTTAAAAGTATGTGGTTTGAAAGCACTTCAGCTAATCACTACTGATTTAAAGATTCTTTTGGAACTGTTAAATGTGTAACAAGAACACGGTAGAAAGTGAGAACTGAAATTATAAATAATACCGAAGAAGAGGACAGATGTTTTCAAGCAGCTTAGAAGACGTGGAAATTCAAATGAGTTCAATGTTATAGTGAAGTGCAAATCTGGAATAAAGACGTTAGTGTTGAGCATTCATGCAGTTTGCTGTTTTTAACCCCACGATATGGACTGCCATGCCCTATGGGCCCACATGCAGTAGGTGATGAATATCTAATGTTTTTATTATTGTCAGGACTCCCTTGCTAAGTCTTATTGTAGATCACTGAGAATGCAAATAGTATCCAGTTTAGTGTGAAAGTGTGTCCTATATTCTTGCTTTAAAAGTGTTAATGACTATTAGAATACTTTCAGGTTAAAAAAAATTCTCTGTAGAATTTTTCAGTGGATATTGTTTGATGTCTATGATTTGTTACTAATTTAGTTAAAATGTTCCACCAGGATATTGTAAGAATAATGATCTCAGGACGAGGGAATGATTCATTCTTTACCAGAATCAACTCTACCACCATGACAAGAGCCAAGCATGTGTAGTTCAATTTGGCCTAGGCTCATGTTCATGTCTGAAAGGAAGAATGCAAAAACATTTGTCAGAATACAATTTTCAGCATATGTGGAGCTCTTCCACTGTAGTTGGCTGCAGTCCTTGTCAAAGGTCATGGAAATGAAGGCACAGCATCCGAAGTGGCTATGTGCCTCTAAAGCACGAACACCGTACTAATACAAACCATATTCACTGAGCCAGAGAAAACCCTACCTCTTTTATCAAAAAATGCAGTGTGATTTTAAAGCTGTCCTGAATTGAATCAATATATTTATATAACTACAAACAACAGAGAAACAGACAGTCGAATCAAGAAGGTCAGAAACCTACACAATAATGAATAATCTTAATATGCTATTAAGCTTCAGACCCAAGTGAATGTGGGTACGCAGGCAGAATTGTAACAGAATGCACTTAGAGATGCGACCACAGTTTTCCCCTTGAGTGTCTGCTTTCACTGAATTCCAAAGAAGTGAAAATCCTAAAATGTTGTCATCTTTCAGTTACTGAAGAGTGTGGCCATTCTGCCATTCTTCAGGGCTTATGGTGTGGGAGAACACAGTGACACATGTTAGGGGAAAATATAGTTTTCACAACGATGACGTTGTCACCACCAAGAGGATTACATCTCACCTATTCTAACATGCTTTTTCTGACCCTCTGACCTTGGGTTAGCAGCTCTTCTGAGTATTCCTGGCTCTCCATCGTGTTGTATTGTCTATAATTACTTAAGAAATCTTTCACTAAATCACAATTTAGTGAGAGCAGGTTCAGTTTCATCAGTGTTCTGCTAGCCTCTTGCATTGAACATGGAACCAAGTGTGTACTTGGGAAGTATTTGCTGAATAATGGTAACAGTCAAAAGTGTTTGTGATTGGCAGAGAGGAACCACTTGTGACTGTTCAGATATTGTTCTCTCAACCTTTCAAGGCATGATTATTTGGGGGCAAAGATGGCTTGTTCCTCAGTTGGTTTAAACAGTCCTCCTGTAAGATGTTAAGAAACCCTGATTTGGAAAGCAGAGTCTTTGTATTTAGAATTTATTTTGACAAGAAGGAACTATATCCACTGAAGTTTATTCTTAATCCTTGCCCATGGCAAAGACTTCACTGGGCTTATCAGTAGCTTGCTGTAATCTCCCTGGAACAGGTGAAAGATTTCATTGAACACACCTGTAGCGATCTTTGCCCAAAGCAGGGCTAAAAGCTTTCTTGAGAACTGTTTTTTTTAAATTTAATCAAGAATCAAATAATTAATAGGAAGTTTTCTGGGATCCTGTAAGTCTCTGTGACTGTCAAGGCTCATTTGATACTTTTCTTTTATATTTAAAACATTGGTAACCTAAGTAATACTCAAACCTCAGTTCTTGGTTTATGGAAAAGATGTTTGGGATAAAGAAAGCTCCTGATTAAAAACTCATGAGTGTTCTCCTCACCTTTGAAAGTCTGTCATCCCACTTTTGACAATGGATAATTTTAAAAGCTATAGTTGGACAGTATTTGAAATACATAAAAAATAAAGAAATAAGAAAATAAAATCATGATAAGCCTACAGCCCTGCACTCTTGGTGGTTAAGGCACAAAGGTCACAAGTTCAAGCTCACCATGGCAATTTAGTGTACTAGCTAGATGCTATTCTCCCCCCCCCCAAATTAAAAGCAACTTTGGGATTGATCAATGCAAAAGCATAGCTTCCAATTCCCAATACAACCAAATAATTATCAAATATATATGGTAATGAAGAGAAAAATTGAGCAGCCAGGAGAAAGAACTGTAGTTCTTAAACTGAATGTGCAAACTTAAATAGAAAATTGTCCTTCAGGTGACCATTCCTGGGTTATCAAGTCTGGGCCTTGTTATACTACACTTAATAACTACTTAGTGCATACAGAAAATTTGAAATGGGAAAAGTGTGCACTAAATATCTCCCATCAAAAATTTCCTTCCAAATCAATCACCCTTCACCAGCAAGTTTATGCTGATTAAACTCCCCACTCCATCTGTTTCAATTTTTTTGTTGGGGGAAAGGAGTTCTCATAAACTTAATCCTTGAAATGATTTATACTTACAAAATTTAAATGTATTATCTAAAACTTTTTTGTGTGTGTGGTACCAGGGATTGAACTCAGGACCCTGACCTTGCCAGGCAAGCACTTTATTCTACTGAGCTATCTCCTAGGCCCTTAAATATTTTATATTACTCTATCTAAATATATACATTTTTATTGAGAGGACTTGAACATAAAATTATGAGACCGGTAATGATTAGGTGAAATAGGGAATTTTAAAATACTATTAAGTGAGCTTTTATTACAAATAATGAGAATCTCCCAGATGGTATAGAAATCATTAAAAATTAATTTTAGAACCACTGGACTTGTCTTAAAGTGTCTTGAACTGATAACCTTTCCTAATCCTCTCATACTGCTCCAGCTCATTGATGAAGTAAAGTGACTGGCAATTTAAAATTGATAATCCTATTATAATTATTAAAGTGTAACAAATTCAGCCTGCCTAATACATTTAAAGTGAGTGTCTTAGTTACATTTCTAGTTGCTGAGGCAAAGTTAAGGTAGGAAAAGTTTATTTATTTCACTGTTTGTAGAGGTTTCAGCCTGTGGTTCACTGGATCCAATGCTGGGTGGCGTGGCAGAAAGCACTGTAGAGGAGAAAGAATCCGTGGCAGGTAGAAGGGAGCAAAGCAAGCGAGCGAGGGGTGATGGCAGCTCTTTTCATTCCTTATATCTTACCCAGGCTGCTTGGGGTAGGTGGCACTCCTACCCTTAATTCTGGTGCCCTTAATCCTAGTGTTGCCATGGTAATCAACTCCCGCATCACACTCCAGAGATCCAGCCACCTCTGGAAAAGCCCCCACCTACAACAACAGGAAGCTCTGGGGGGTGTTGGGGGGACTTCTAAATACAAACCCTAATAATGAGTCACTACCCCTCAAAGGGAAATTGTTCTTTATTACAATGTATCTAAACATTTCAAGTATTAAGGCACTTTTAAAATATAAACCATTGTTATTAACTCAGGTGTTACTGAGTGGCCTTTTAATGTTTGTTGATTGAGAAAGCATAATAAAATGATACTGTAGGAATATAATGTAAACATTTACTAATCAAAGTAATACTTCTATTTATTTGCACATAGCCTAACATGTACTGTATGTAGGATTGACATTTTCTTAAAATACCTCTACAGTTCTGGTAGGCATTTGTGAATTTAAATGAATCATTACTTGGTGCTATCAGCATCATGGAAAAAGACCAGCCTACAAGATCCTTTATCAGGGAGTCAAAGACGTGCCTAAACATTGTAACCTGCCTGTTCTGAGGACGATATCACAGTAGCACTAGGAAGAAGCCTCTTCTTAAGACACTGCATGCCATTTAATATACTTAAAACAAACAGACCCATACACTTGTGTTTCAGGTAACTAAAAATGTCCCCTAAAGTTCCTAGTCAGTGATGCAGACTGATGGATGCCACAGGGGGAGCCTGAGTAGCCCTCATTTTAATTCTGTTGATTGGGCTAAGTTTTTGAAGCACATGTTATTATATACCATGATTGATTTATTTTTGGAACATATGTTTATTTGCTTTTATAAAGACTACTTTGCTAAATTGTCTTCATGAGCTTCTGTTATCAATTAATAATGGGAAAGTATACATTTGCTTTATATCTATATCAGTTATGTACATACAGATTTTCTTATGTTATTTATTTTTTCACTTTTCATTTTAAAAAGAAAAATATAAAAATGATATAGAATTTCAAAACAAGATGTTAGAAAATCAATAATGGTTATTATACTGCATATCGTTATTTCAAAGTAGTTGCTCAGCTTATCAGATATGACCATGCAAAATTGATCAAATATTGTAGGCACTAATTAGTCATTTCAATGAAGTAATAGGAATTAGTAGTGCAATTATTTTAGCTCATACACACACACATACACACCCACACACACACCTTTTTTCTTTTCTCCTTTCCTCTATCCTAGCTGTTCTTTCCTTTTGAACAATTTCTTTTCCTTTCACTATATCTATTATATATTTTGGATTGTATTTACTCTTTCTGGTTCTTACACTAGGGAAACAATATGGTGTTTACTTATGTGAGTCTGATTTATTTTACTTATGAGTAAGGTCTCTGGTTGTATCCATCTACCCATTAAAGCTTCAAGTTTATCATTCTTAATAGCTGAGTTGTATTACATTGTTTAAAAACAGTGCATCATTTTTATATTATTTATATAAATATATGTATACATAAATTACACTGGCATAACCTCCAGAGAAGATAAATAATAACACTTATAATGTTAAAATATTTGATCTGTATCTCATGTCTAATAGGAACATCGAGTTTGGTTTATGTGGTGGACCTGCCTATACATGTACTCTCATTAACTGGTTGTTACACTTGGGTACAGAATGTCAACAACCAAGTGTTAGAGCTGAAAGTTTCTTAGAGCAAAATAATTTTAAGTGTGGGAAGGAAAAGATGTATATGAAATTGTTGAAGTAAAGAAAGAAACAGAAGAAAAAGGTGATGAAAAGAAGTGAAAAACTACAATATGAAAAGAAATGAAATAGTTTTTCAAGTTTGAAATGTCTTCTTCAATCTGTCTTTATACTATTTTAAGTAATAAGTAATTTTTATCAGCTTCTGTCTTCTACTGTATGGCTTGGTAGTCACATATTCCATCGTTTCCTAGACCATTTCCACTCTGTGCATCAGTTTTTCTCTGTAAGTGTATGTGGACACGCTAGACCAAGTGGACACATTTTGTGGATCAAAAATGTTGTCATGGAGTAAAAGTCACAGCAATTAGCTGGGGATTTTGTTTAGCACTTGCCTTGCATGTGAAGTCCCTAGATTCAATCCCCAGCATTGCAAAAAAAGGAAACTATGTTTCAAAAAAAATTCAGAAAGGCCACAACATTAAAACGGGGCATAGAGAATTTACCCATCAACAGTCATTCAGAATGCTGAAAGAGCTCTAGCATACATGAAGGGGGGAGCATAGAGCTGTGATTAGGCACTGGCCAGGCACAGGTGCTGAATTCTCCTTATTCTACCTTTTAGTAGCTGTGATGATAGGGAAGTGACCTCACTTTTCAAAATCTTGGTTTCCTAATTTATCAATGACAATCATTACTCTTTTTTTTTTTTTTAAGAAGTTGTACTGAAACTAAAGGAAGGCATCATGTAAACAATAAATGCTAGATATTCTCTTTTTTAAATTTTATTTTAATCTTTTATTTATTTATGTATTTGGCACAGGGTCTCACTATGCATCTTGCAGTGATCCTCCTGTCTCAGCTGCTGTAGTGCTAGGCTTATTAGGTATGTGCCACCTTGTCCAGTTTCGTGGGGCAGCATATTGTGCCCAGGGTTGCAGGGCCAGCATAACATGTGCTCCCAGATATAGAACCTGGGTCTTTGTGTTTGCCAGGCAGATGCTTAGAATGTCAAGCTATCTCCAAGCCCTAGCTATTCGTTATATAATTACCTTTTTTAGCTTAGGCATCAAATAATTGGGTATTAACATTTGAGTCCAAATGTAAAATACATACTAAATTTTAAAAAGTCAGTTTAAAAAATATTAGGCAAATTATGTAATTAAAATTATTTTTGGTATTGACTAATCTTTTTCTGTATTTTAGGGAAGGGTCTGCAGGGTATTGAGGGTCTCACTACTATATGGGACATGTAGTGATTCTACTATTTGCAGCCTTCCACGTGCTGGGATTACAGGCACATGCAACTATGCCCAGTCTCAATTGTGCTTTAATCCACTGAGCTATTTGGCTGGTCCTTTGTATTGACTCTTGTAATGAAAAACATTATGGATATGTTGAATAAAATTATTATTCAAATGAAAAAAAAATAAGAACATCTAAAATAAAGCTGTTCATCCTAAATATCTTTATATTTCTACCCTTGAGTTGTTGTCATTGCATGAGTTAGAACCTTATCCTAAAGTGGAGACTGTTTTAGCAAATGGGACAGAAACTGCTGCTAGTGTGCTAATTTTGACCTGTGTCACTAGAAATTTCTCACTTGCTTTCCTTTCTACTGATTAGAACTGTACTATAGTTAATTATTGAAAAGGAGCAAAGAACATTTTAAAGAAGTGAAAAAGAATCATCCTACTTTGTAAATAATTGCAATTGTGTTATACATATAATTAACTCAACTGATTCTTATCCTTTCGCAAGACTGTTCAACTAGACCATGGTGCATATGGATATTTAAAGATCTTTGAGTACAAAGGTTATAGTTTAGTGGTAGAGCATTTGCCTACAATGAACAAGGATATGGATTTGATTCACAGTAAAAGCCAAAATGCATAAGCATATTCTTAAATTATCTCAAAATGTGCTTATCAATAATCTGATACTTTCAGAGGTTCAGTTTTATCATACTATTGTTGGAATTCCCTGATCTTTTAAAAGGTAACTTTAAGACTTTAGAGGACAAATAAAGACTTTAAATAACACAGTTACCTTATATTTCTAGTTATTAAGCATAAATTGGTCAGTAATTGTTTTCTGTTTTCCTTTTTGCTACAATCAAAATTTTTGGCTTTATATTTGAAATAGACATTATCTTGTTTGTTACCTTGAAAACATTTTATTTGGTCCTGTGGCAAAGAAGTGATTGCCGTAGTGGTGATCTTACTGCTTTAAGATTAGTTGTGTAAACACAGAGAAGCTCTAAATTTCTCTTCTAAACCATCCTTCTAAGTCCTGTGGAGGATGACACACACACAGTCCAACACAACAGCTCTGAACAGAGGTTACCACGGTTACCTGGACAATGCACAGGAGCCATCTTCCTAGGCTCATACAATACAATCACTTGTCTGAATTGAAGCAAAAATGTTCAAGTGTTCTTTTTTAACCTTCTTAGTGGCACAAATTTTATTTTATTTTTTTATTCTGAAGCCTTTTGAAGGATGTATTTGAAATTCAGTTACACAGTCCTATGCCAAATAAATCTTTTGTGGCTGGTTTGGCCTAGATAAATTTCAGTGTTTATGTTTACGTTTGCTCAAGAAGAGAATTAAATGGAGCAAATGATAATCACAGTGCCCAGTACTCATTATCTTATTATTTATTAACTTTTCCCTTACATAAGACAGTAATTAGAATGTAATGACTGCCACTAAGGCAAACCTCAGTTGCCAATTCCTGGACCACATATTCAAATCTGCAGTTTGACAACATACTCAAATCTCCTTTATGACCACCTTTCATCTCCGTTCATGGGATTTTCTACTATGTGTGACCCCACTCAACAAATACATTTAATCATTTTGTCTATTTACTTATTTGTTTGTTTCTCCATAGTAGAAATAATTTCCAAGAGAGAATAGGTTCTGGTTTTTTTATTTTTATTGTTCTACCGCCTGTGTCTCAAGTGACTAGCAACACATACTAAGTGTTTAATAACTGTTAAGTTAATGGATGAATTTAAAGAAATTAATTTTCTAGAAGATTTCATTGAAGAACAGGATAAAATCCATGTGATTAATATTTTAAGAATTCTAATTTTAATTTTAATTTTAATTAACTATAATTTTAAGATATACATGGAAAAGTTAAAACTAGAATGTTAATAGTTTTAACTTTTCCATGTATATCTTAAAATTATAGTGATCTAGCATAATGACAAGCAAAACCTTTCAAATGTGAGAGAAGAGCATATCTGGTGATAGCTAAGGAATTTTATACCAGGTCCTCTTTATTTAGCAAAAGTATCCTGAGAGCCAAATTTTCAGTAGCTTAAAATCCAAAATATAAGTGGCACAGCTTTCTGTTTATTTAACTGAGTTCAGTATATTATAAGATGTAGAATGTATTTTAAGGTACTATTTTGTGTATTTCCAAAACTAATAACAAAATTTTTACTTTTATAACCTTTTTGTACAAAATAAATTAAGTCTTCCTTGAGCACATAACATTCATAGGAGGACTCATTCTAATTTTTCAGGGCCTTGCGCTTGCCTGGGAAGTGCTTATTCTGCTGAGCTATCTCCCCAGCCGTCTAATCTTTTTTGCCTCAGAGATATGAATGTCTGTTTCCCCCCGTGATAGCACCCCCGTATCCAGAGAAGTAGAGATGCAGTATGCATTAGAAGAATGCTCTCTTATTGTACTGGACTGTTGCTCTGAGCCAGTGACATCCACTCAGCAAATTTTGATGCTAGCACTTTCTCATTTACCAAAAGTTATCACTGTAGCTTTCCATAATCACCACAACTGCAAGAGCTTCATAAGATAATCCCCAAATTCTTCAATGACTGGGAAGCTAGAGGAACTGTAGTTAATTGGTCAGATCAAGCAAAATAAACAAGTGAGCCATTGCACCAACAAGGAAAAATGTATCAAAAACATCACTGGGACTCATAATGAATGCAGTCATAAACAAGTGAATCTGAGCAAACAAAATCTGTTTAATTTGAAAAGATAACTAGGCAAAATATAGAGTATAACTGGCAGTAGTATTACAGCATAAGAAAAACAGAGAGGAAAGAGCACAAAGCAAAGTTGACTGACTGTTGGGAGTGGAAGAGTTGCCTGTGCTGATGGCTAATTGGGAGACTAGATCGGGAGGAGCACGTGAATTCGTGAGTCTGGGACCCAGCCTGGAAAACATAGCCTATCTTTAGAAAGAAGTGTTTTTCTAAAAGTCAAAAATTAAAATAAATTACTTTGGTCTCAACATGTTTGCAGTCAAATTCACACTATCTTCTTTTTAGAGTTTCTGATTTTCAATTGGAGCACAGTCTAATACGAGACGTAGCTCGGAAGCAATTGTTAATATTACGGTTACTACAATATTTAATTTTAAAATCTATGAAGCATTGTGTCAGTGTTTCAAATGCAAGTACATTAAAATTAAACCTTATTTTCAGGGCTACTATTTTAATGTAGGTCTATAGTACAAGGCACTGTGCACATTGTGTTATTATTCAGAATCTATTAAAAGACTCATGAGAATTGGAATATGGTTTTAGATAATAATTCATAATAACATATGATGACTGTAATTTAGTGCATTGACTTAAGTCTTTGTCTTTTAACGATGTTTGGTGAATACTGAATGCAAGGTATTGATGGTTTATTATATTGTGTTCAGAAAAAACAGTGTTTTCAAATGGCAGATGTGCCGTGAGGTGAAAGGTCTTGCACTTTTGCTAATGACAAGTCCAGGCTGAAGTATATTTTGTTGGCTTAAGAAATTTTAAAACGGCATTTACAGTGAGTTTATTTAACATCTGAAACATTAAATGTGTAAAATAATTTTGGAAACCTCTGGAAGTCCGGCTGTTTCTACATGATAGGAACCCTTAGTGTGGCTTTGTTTAGTGTTCTGGTGTCTGAAAGAAAAAAAAAAAAACAGCAGAAAGGAAAATAGTAATAATGTCTGCAGTTGAATTACAACAAAACATCTGTAATAACCAGCACTTTTGTCTATATTAGACCATATTAAATTACAAAAAAGGAGTTCGTCTTGGAAATATGTATGAGGTATGATAAAAAAAAAAAAACAAACAAACATGATAAACAAAAAAAAAATTACCGAGCAAGATATCGAGCAAGATACCTTGAAGTCTTGATCTAAGAATTCCCATTACTTCAGACACATCTGTCATTTTTGCCACTCTCTGAAGAAGTTCTACAAGTCTTATTTCATGGTCTCCTGTGGCTGCTCTGCCTCAGCTCAAAACATTTGATTGTCATGGTCATCTTGATTTTGGGGAAGGCATAGTAACCACGTGATAGCAGCTCTGGAGAGTAAAGTGGAGAAGGACACTTTATAAGCCTGCCCTTCTTGGATGGCACGTGGCATTAGTTTCCACTGTTTTGCTTTCACTGTAAAAGGTAAATGTTCCTCAGCAGCTAGCTGAGGAACTGTCAGATTATTTTCCACAGCACCTTACATTTTCTTCTGCAGTGAAGGACATCACTACACTTCTTCTGCAGTGCCTACATCATTGGCAATTCTTATTATCTATATTTTTGATTATTGTTACTCTAGCGAGTGTGAAACAGTCTTTTGTTTAGTTTTCACATATATTTCCATAATGACTAAAGATATTTCCTGGGTTTTTTTGTGATTTTGTGAGATGCCCTTGACATGTTTTTAAAAAAATGTCTTTCCAGATATTTTGTTCTTTTTAAAACTGATTACTTTCATTATTAAGTTGTAAAAGTTCTTATATGCTCTTGATACAAGACCCTTATTAGATGTATGATGTGAAAACACTTGTGTGTCTTGCATCCGCTTCTTTAGAGTAGGCTTTGATGCAACAGTGTGCTCTTGTTGAGTGAGTCTAATTCATTTATCTTTTATTTTTTGTTTTTTTACATTTACCTTTTAGAGTAAAGATGTTCAAGGTAGGAACATTGAAAAATATACTGGATTGCAAGTTTAATTTTTAAAAATATTTTGTAAAAAAAAGAGAAAAACATTTAATAATAAAAATATTTTCTGACTTTAGATGTAGCACAGTCTCAGATTACAGTGGATGTTGAAGAAAGCAACTTTACTTCAAACAAAACATGCTTTTTTTTTAACTTCTGAGAAAAGATCTAGTCTTGGAAATGTGATTATTCAGGTGCATGTCTTCTAAAACAAAGTAAAATGAATACACAAGACTTGTTTTAAACTCTAGAGAAAGCTCCTTGAAGAAGCAAAAATACAAAACGAAGCCAACTGTCCCCCCACATTATTGTGTTTAAATCATCTGAGATGCCCTTGACATGGAATTAATTCAGTTTACATTTTTTTAACATTTAATTTTTAGTGATTACAAGAGTTGTTATTCTCTCAAGGCAAACCTTCACACATTTCAAAATGCACAAGTTCCATTTATAAAAATTATTACAAAGTTATTTGTTTCTATAGGTATTGTAGTTGATGTAGCTCTGATTTTTGCTTTGTTTGTAATTTCTTAAACTGCAACTATGCTGTCAAAGTATTTTCAAGTTTCTAAATTTACCTTCATTCCTTTTTAACTTTCTGAGTTGGTCAGGGTCCAATGCATCAATAGGGCAAGTAAAACATGGGTCCTCCTCTAGTACTCTCCTAGTTAGTGGCACATGTTTGCATATTATGGTATAAGATCATCCAGGAAAGAGTGCAGATTCCCCATATTTTTTTCAGAGAAGAGGCAAATATAATTATATATATATGCACAAACATATATGTTACAGAAATAAGATTATTTTGTTCTCTTAAATATTTTACCTGCTCGAACTTTTGAATAGTTACTTATCTTGGGGAAAGAACAGCTTAAAATATGACTCTACTTCTTGGGAATTCTGTGTTATTTTCATTGTTTTAATTATATTTTCTTAGGACATGTGAATAGTACATAACTGTAAGGTTTTTATGTGGAAAGTCGGTAGATGCACTGATTCTGTGCTTTTTTAACCAAGACTCAATATACTTGGTAAATCTCTTCTATAAGTTCTGCTAACCTCTGTCACCATATTTAAGAAAATTCATAGGGTTTTCCAAAATCATTTTAATTAAATAAAATTTAATTTTGCCTCTGGAAATATCTCTTTGAGTTAGTTAGTACAAGAATGAGAGAGCCTGAACTATACTTTATATTTTTTAACCTTTCCCCTAGAACTCACCAGTATAGTCAGGAAGTGGGACATCAGCTACCAGCAAGTGGCTTCCATAGCCAGCAGAACAGCATCACCACTGTCTCCCTTCCTTTCAGTCGAGTTCAGCAAACACTTTGGTTGCAGACCAAATATTAGAGGGATAGATGGGGCTGAAAGGATCGTCAATATTTTGGCTCTTGCCTTTCAAGGTCAGTAAGGACTCAGGACATAAGAGAACCTCTGCTGTGACAGCCTGTAACTAAGTGGTGCCCCAAATGTTCTGAGAAAAGAGATTGTGGGACCACAGAGAAAAGTGATCAGTTATATATAGGTGCCTAAAGGAAATCACCTAGAGAGAACACATTCTCTCAGACTTTCAGAGAACAAATTGGTCAAGCAAGGGCCATGGCGCATCCAGAGGGCTGACACTGACAAAGGATCCACAAGGTGCTGTACTTGGTTCCAGGGTAAATCCTGAGGGGATTTGACTGACCTCGTCAAATAGCAAAAGTTGCATTTTTAGTTATATGGGTCTTGCTTTAACTTGGTCTTCACCATCCAGCAGAAAAGTGTACCCACGAGGTACAAGAAGTAAAGTTATATTAATATGCTGAGCTGTAAAAGGTTCAAGTCAACAACTTCTCACAATTGGCAGATGTGCTGATAACTCCCTACTATCATGGACTATTAGACTATATTGGATGATTTTATGTAATTCAAACACCTACAACCTTTGTACTGACGTCAAGTATGAAAAGGTCCTATAAAGACTTCTCCAAATACAACTTACCTAACAGCAATGGATCACTCATCTCTGACAAAACGAAAAAAAGAGGGGATATGGTGGGAGCCACAGAAGCTAGGAAATTGATCAAATGTGTATAGCAGGACTAGAACTCAGTGCCTAAAGCAAACAAGCTACCTCAGTCCTGAGATAAACATTCTGTCTGGTTAAATTCAGCAGTTAGTTGCTAGGGCATCTGTGTCACATGCTACTAATTTTGCAAAAGTATAAATAAAAGATCATTTTATTTATAAATAGGAAAGAAAAAATATATATGTATAGATAAGATAGTTAGGATAGATATACAGCTACTTTCTCTTAGTTCATTGAGAAGAAAGGTTTGTACTAATATTGTTTAGACAAGAGGTCATGTCTGCATCCTGTGCTCTGAATAATTACTATGAAACAATAATATGCAATGTATTAATTATTTTTATTTATTTTTTTGGCGGAACCAGGGATTGAACTCAGGATTGAACTCAGGCCTTTGCGCTTGCCAGGGAAGTGCTTATTCCCCTGAGCCATCTCCCCAGCCCCTGTATTAATTATTGTAACTGTCCTACTAACCTTTTCTGAAACTGTTTCATTGTTATTTTATCTTTTTCTCATTAAAATGAATAGAAAAATTTTAGTAAACATTTGAGAACAGCTAGATGGCTGAAGATCTAAATGTGGGAAATATATATATATATATATATATATATATATATATATATATGATTCTAAAATTAGAAATATATTATATATAATTATATTTAAGTGTGTATTTTAAATTTAAGAATATAGCTATAAAAGATTATAGAATTCTACTATAAAAGTACATACACTTTGATATTTTTAACTGTAGTAAAGAGCAGCATTGTTTAGTGTTAATGCTTCAATCTTAACTGGTATCTGTGTGTATCTCTCTGGGACTCTCTGATGTTCTTGTATCACTGCAATAATGTTTATCTTCTTGTTCTAATATCATTATTTTATGAAAGCGAGCTCCAAGGAGTGGCATCCAAGGAGCCTAGAGTATTCCCTTCTGCATTGTGCACCCATTCCTCACCCACCAATCTCATCTTACCTTCTGCTGGCCTGGAACACACTGTTCTCTGCACCAAGGGAGAACTTTCTCGGAGTCCTCTTGGCAGTATTTATTCCCAGCTTCCAGAGTTACCTCATCTTTATTACAGTGCCTCCTTCCTCATAAATCATTTTCTGTTTTCAGGGGAAAGCTTGGTTCCCATTGAAACACGGTCATATAAATATATTTAGACTCCATCATTTAATTCATATATATATATATATATATATATATATATATATATATATATGCGTGTGTTACAGGGTGGATATCAAGGAAATAGATGTAGCTCAGTCCCACAAGTGACACCTGGCCACCAGTAAGTGTCATGGTCATTGTCCATGTCCACAACCCACTTGAAATGATATTTTATATGTTCTTATTTATTGCAGGGTTCACACTTTACACATCTTAGTATTACTTTACATCACTTGAAGGCAGTGATGAGTGGGAGATAAGTGTGAAATTCTTTCTCTACGTGCTTCTCCATGTACTAAGCACTTGAAATTTATCTAATAGGGTCTCTTGGTGATCTCTCTCTCTCTCTCTCTCTCTTTATCAGTATGTGTGTGTGTGTGTGTGTGTGTGTGTGTGTGTGTGTGTGTGTATGCTTCCTGCCCTGAAGTTAAACATTCAGGAAACAGCAGTAATAGAATACAAAACCATTTCTATCTAAAATCCAAGTGTACAGTCTTTACTGTGTGAGATCATAAAATTTATATTGTATTCTGTCAATGGCATTTTTAATCTATACATTATAGGAGACTTAACAGACCCTCCTACCTTTAAATGGAATGAAGTGCCATTCTTTATTCTAATTTGGGTTTTGATATGGAACACATTTTTTTTTTGTATTCTAAGTTTTCCATAAAGTTTGCTATATGGTTCAATTAGATTATCATAGAATTAGTTGTTTTCCAACAATATCTGAATCTAACTTTATGAAAATATTTTGTTCTAGCTTGAAATTATCACTTGGAAGTCATAGATGAACAGTGTGATACTTTTGACATATCTACCCCAGTTTGGGAGTGAGGCAGAAGGACAGACACTTTGTTTTCAAGAACAGATTTGTGGGTGCAGGATGGTGCTGAACACAGCAGCTATTGCTGTTTCTGGCAGCTGTGGGAGGGGAGCGCTGGCAGCAGTGGTGCCTGCGGGGTGGTTAAAATGCTGAATTTCAATGAGCTGAGTTCAAAGCAGTATTCAATGATTTCAAGAGAAGCTCTTTATTTTTGCTTTGACACCCCAAAAAGTTAAAGAGATAGGCGTATCAAGGGACTTTTTACATATGTGTGTCTGGTTTATTTCACTTATGAGTATATGTTCAAGTGGCATCCACTTCAGTATAAATGCTTCAAACTTATTATTCTTAATAGCTGAGTAATACTCCATTATATAGAAATACCACATCTTTTTTGACATTTGTACTTCAATAAAATGAAAGGAAAAAAATTATTGAATTTTTGATATAATTCAGGTATAAAAAATAAGTAAGCGGCTACACTCTTAATTTAATGATAAGAGACATCTGCTAAAATAATATTTATAAATATAATATCATGTATGCACCTTATACGATACCAAAACATTATGAAAACAGTTTGCAATGTATTAATTTATCGAATCTGTCTTGTTAAGGTGTCTTAAAACTGATTGATATTTGTACTTCAATAAAATAAAAAATTAATTTTAAAAAATTAATTAATTAATTAATTAATTTTAAAAAAGAGGGAAAAAAGGGACTTTTTGCAAGGTAGTCTGAGAGATTACACAGTTCAAGTTCAGCTGAGACTTTGTCTGGCAGAGACAAGCTGTCCTCCAGAAGGTGACTATCCCAATAGTCTGTGTACCTAAGTAAAAGGGGAAGCTGTATCGTTCACCGGGCTATGCACCACCACCGAACGGTGGGATGGAGCAGAAGCTGCCTGGATGCCCTTTGAATATTACATCTTTAGTTAGGTTGTCTTCAGCTGCGCCAAACCAGATTTCTGTTTCTAGCACATCTGAAACTGGAAAGAATTATTCTGTGTCTGTATATCTTGTATGACAATTAACATCAGCCATGTTATTACAGAGATTAAAAATGAAAGGTATTATAAACCCTGATCATTCCAGGGCACTAATTAAAGAAACACTTACTGCAGATCCTGATTAGTAGTGAAATTGCTACAACTTCTTTTCTGGTGTGCCTGTGCCATGCAGTGATGTGTACACATCTGCAGTGTTTTCATGTTGTCTTTTATCTACAAATGAATGACAAGGAGCCAGTGTGGATTTGTCCAGTGTGTGGCACAACAGCTGAATATGAAAGTCTAATATTAGATGGGCTTTTTGTGAAAATTCTCTGTGACTCTTCTGAGGTGAATGAGATGAAATTCCAAGATGGTTCTTGATGTTCAATGAGGGTGAAGAAGCTATGAAAGTATCCAGCCAGGCATGTGCAAAAGTAGAAAGTTCAAGCATCCTCAGTAAGTCTTGATCATTTACTGTAGCCAGTGAGGAAAGTAAGAAGAAAGTGGATGTTATTGACCTAACAATAGAAGACCTCTGGTGAAGACAAAGGCCCTCCTGCCAAAAGGAAATGCATCTTCATGTCTGAAACACAAAGCAGCCCAATCCAAAGAGATTCTCCTATAATAGCCATCTTCTATAAAAGCGTCCAGTGTGACTTCAGTTGATCCTGCTGCTATTCTGTCTTCCCGGACAGACTACTCTGAACCATCCAACCACACACCAATATTGAGCATGTCATCAGATTTGCCAGGAGAACAAAGAAGAAATGCTATTCAGCTCAGAACATCTTCTGATACTGTACAACAGTGAATGCAAAATAAAACATATAATTTGTATTTATGGAGTGGAAAACTGCTTATTTCAAGAAAAAATATGTTGGCTAGTGCCATACTATCAGGTGCGAATGGTCCTAAGTTGTGTTACTAAAATTTGAAGTGCTAAACCACTACGTATTTAATCATGTAGCTATTATGTTTTGTCAAAGTTTATGGATTCAGTAAGGACAAATGTGATTAATAAGGGAAAAATCTAAATGAGTCAGTTTCATTAAATGAAGTATTTAAAATTCAAAAATCATAATTCCATCACTGTTAATAAAACAAACATTTAGATTGTAGCTTGAATTTTAATACTAGTGCTCTGTAGTTGAAAATAATTGGGTTTTTTCAATTATGCTATTTTGGAGTCAAAAGTATATGAGTATGTATGACAACTGAAACAGTAAAATTAGGAAATACCATTTTGTAAAACTTAAAAAAATCAGTAAAATTTTAATCACTAGTGCTATCACTTTATTTCACAAGTTTTAATCTACTTAAAATATAAAATAAAAGGTTTTAATGATACAATTTCTTCAGTGGAAGGAATAACATCTGAAATACTGTATCAGACTGCATTGGGAAAAGTGGCTTCATTAAGAAATACATTAAAGAAACCTCATTGGACTTTGAACTAACCACCTGTGTAATGTTTGAATGACTAGTTTCAACCAAGATTTTAGAAAAATTTGTATTATGTTATTGTGTAAATCATCACATTTTAGTTAACCCATTAATGTTACAAGAAGATACCAATCAAGTAAACTTCTCAAAACTTTTTTCTGAATAAGACTATTAGTTGGCACATGTAAAACCATCAAAGAGAATTACAACATATATGAAGAGCTGGATGTTGAAATAATTAAAATAAGTAGTCTTTGGACCTCAGTGGGTATTCCTAAGTGATGGAACTTCATAGTGCTTGGGAGGCTGAAAACAGGAGAATCAGTGCAAGTCTGATCTGTGGAGACCTTATAGACCCTGTATTACATACATAAGAAACAGATTTATTAGACTCCAATTTTATTAAACTTATGAAAGTCAAACAAACTTGAATTAGTTTTTTTCCTCTCACTCCCTATTTTTAAAGAATACATAAGATATATTTTTTTCTTATAGCAATTTGTTCAAGCTTTAAGAACCATTTAATTAAATTATTACCTGCTCAACACCATCTGTTTTTGTCCTAGAAATAAGAAGCATAGTTTTCTTTTCCATAGGCTTTGCAAATATGTAGAAGGTGCCAAAAAGCAGTAAATATCATCAGCAGATGGACTGAGGCACTTCAAACTCTACACAGTCAGTCTTGATTGTTCTGGGCATAGCTAAATGGATTTTTCTGAATAGATTCCTTTCAAAATATGTTAAGTGCAGGAGGGGAGCTGAACTACTATAGATCTCTGCACATTTTCCCTTCCACATACAGAATCTGTTTTCTTTTTTAACCCCATGTTGCCCGCATAACAAGCAACAGTTCTGAAAAGTATATTCTGAGAGCAATTTTAAAATTCATCTAAGAAATATGAAGTCTGTAAGTTCTAGGAAGGATTTTTCCAGTGGCTACATCTCCAAAGACAGCTTCCTTCTGCCTTCGTTCTTGGTCCCTGTGTGGCTCCTTACTTGGTAAAAATCTTCACATCCAATGGGCAAGGAGAAAATCCTGGTGGTTCTTTTCCCAATTCCAGGCTTAGGTGTTCTGTTCATAGATTGGAGAAAGGAAAGCATTTGCTCAGGGAATTAGTTTATAGATTTCCCATTTTGTATCTGAAAGGTTTGTTTGTTTGTTTTGTATTTCAAGGAAGGGTCTATAAGGTGGTCAGGATCTCACTACTAGATCAGACTCAAAGGGATTTGCCTGTTTATGTATATGCAATGTTGAAGAATTAGAATGATTTAGTTAGTATTGACCAATTTTTATTCATCATTCATAATCTTCCTTTAATTATACAATACTGAGAAGTACTTAAAACATGCATTTATGAAATTATGTATGCTTTACCAAACACACACACACACACACACACACATTATGGCTAAGAGTTTATCACAGTTGTAGAGCACTTGACTAGCTTATGCAAGGCTTCTGTTTAGTTCCTAACATGGTCAAAGGAAAAAAGAAAATGTATTTTTATCCTTTGTTGTGTATATGTGCCTACTCCCCACAAGGAGCGTAATCATTATGTACTGTGAACAAGCATTAATAAAAATAAAATTTGAAGAAAATGTTGCAGTTCCATCTATGAAAAAATGTCACTTTTCCTGTTCTTGTAAGCTCATAATTCTGGATCAGAATTCAAGTGTAGGTCTCTCAAAATCTATTAGTTTAAAATCTTAAAAAACAGTTGCTGTTATAGAGGGTCATGTATTTTATTAAATGCCTTTAATACAATGTTTGATTTCCTTCATTAGAGGAATACATTCTGGTAAGCACATAGTCCTGAGTTTGATTCCTGACTCCAAAAAGAAAAATAAAATGAATTCATTGACATTTACCCTTATCTTTGGAAAATGGAATGAGCTACAAATAGTAGTACATGCACTGCTAGCAATCTTGTGTCCCTAAAGTCTTTTAAGATGCTCTGACTACTTGAAGTCTATTGAGCAACAACCTGTTTGTAGACACTGTGATAGGCTATACAGATAAAATGTAATTAAAGGAGTTGACTTCAGTCCAGACTCAGCCCAGGGACAAATCAGACTGTGTAACAGCAGGTGCAGTGTGAGCCTAGAACAAACTTGAAAGTAGGGAGTTGAGAGAAGCTTCAGAATATGTTTAGGCCATGGCTTAAAAGCCAAATAGGCTTTAGAAAGGAGCGTATGCAATGTTATGTTCACCTAGGAAGAAAAAAATGTACGGCTTTTGTGTTGTGTTGTGTGTATGCTAAGTATAGAATGCAAGATGTCACACATGCTGGACGAGTACCCTACTGCTGATCTATATCCCCAGCTCCACCTCATAGGACTTTAAACCATCAGATGCTATGATCAGATTTGTAGGTGGGGAAAACTGTTGGTGTGGTTTTCAAGTTATTTGTAATTATCTCAGACTAACCCAGAATTGTCCCCAAATGTTGTGGCTTTGACCATCAGTTCTCTTATAACTGATTTGATCAGGATTACGGGTAACTCCTAGGTGCTCAGTATTTCACTCCCCATGACACTGGCTGCTGTTGCTCGCTGGAGATATGGTTTTGTTGTACAGGTCTTACACCGATCTGGTTAAGATACATTTGGCAGTAAGATACAGCTTGTAGTTATAGTATGATTAAAAGAAGAAGACTTACCAGGCACAGTTGCTGTAGTAAGTCTCTGTAGAGTGTTAGCAAGAAGAGTCCTACATTTTCATACACAGTGTCATAGACTACATTCCACAGTGGCTGGTCAAGGACAAGTAAAACCTTATTATTGTTTACTATTATTCTATGATTATTTTGAAGACACATGTTTTGCTGTATTTGAAATGGTATAGATATAATTGTGCTTTGGTAATAAATCAAAATAACACACCTATGTGTATCATTTAAGACACACCATTATTAGTATATGTAAAAAGTAAAGTGATCTTTTATAGTCAGGTATATTATCCTACATGGGTACCTCTGACATAAACAGTGAAATAATTAAGCCTGGAAATGTCCAATGAAATCATGGGTAAGTGATGGGGCAAACTTGCAAGTGGAAGGATTCATGAAGGGAACCAAAATAAGTGGGAAGGGAAGCTAAAATTTGTATGGGCAGAGTAATATTTGGCAAAGTTGAAGAGCTATATGAAATGTAAAATTTTGTATGCATTATTATAATACACCAACTTTCAATGGTGTCAATTATATAGAAGTTCTGTTAAGTGTTTCACATTTAACATTCTTGTGAATATTGCATTTTCATGCCTTTTTCTGACATTTAATTTCATATCAGCATTACTTTTATGTGCTATTGGAGGTCTTTCATTTTTATAATAGTCCTCTTCATAAATAAAATATAAATGACATAGGCAGAACTCAATACATTTTTAATAAATTGTTTTATAGCTTCAATTTAGCCAAAACTATTAGGTTACAAATATGTGCATTTTAAAATTTATTATTTGAGCTCATTGGTACATGCATGGAACACAGAAGGTTCCCATCCCTTGTGGAAACTGGCGCATGCACGTAACTCACCTTAATTCCTCTTTTCAGCCCCTTTCCTCCCTTTTCTCCCTCCACCCATTCCTCAATTTCCTTTTGTTTTGGTACATATTTTCAGGACACAATGTCCGTGTTGCCTGTATGGATTTGGGTATGTACATAACATGATCCAGCTCCTCTTGTCATCTTTTATTCCTTCCCACCCTCGCTTTCCCTCTATGAAAATTTACTTGACAGTGTTAAATTGTCACTGTGCCATTACAATATTTTTCATTTTGTTTCTTCTTATTCAAACACATGTTGTACTGAAAAGGTTAACAGGTTAATGAATTAGTATTATGTATAAAGAAAGGTCCATTTGAAAAGGACTTCAAGTGCCAGCCAAATAGCTCAGCAGATTAAAGCACCTGCAAGCAGGCACAGGGGCCAGGGGTTCAATCCCCTGGCTTGCCATTCTGGCCCTGCCCCTGGGGCAGGGTGAGACATTGGTTGAGACTGGGTGTGGTGGTGCACCCCTATAATCCAACACTTAGGAGGCTGTAGACAGGAGAATCGCTATGAGTCTGATCTAGTAGTGAGACCCTAAAAACCTTGTAGGCCCTTCCCTAAAATACAAAAATATAATAATAATAATAACAACAATAATAAATAAAAGGGACTTGAATTTCATTTAAAAATGATAATTCTGTTACCTTTTATCAGTAAATTTTCTATACCAATGAAAAAGTGTAAAAATATAGCTCTTAAAATTTTTATTTATGCATATTATGAATGAGACAGAAGAAAGCATAATTAGGAAAATCTTGGTTAATTTCTTTCATTCTTATGTTACCTATATAATTGTTGGGCATTTTAATCTTGATTCTATAATAAATTGAAAATTTTAGATGATCATAATGTACTGACATTCCTCCAAGATGCCTCTTTGTTTATCATCAATTAGTTACAATACTGATATAGTTAACAATTTTCCTAGTAACACCTTATAAAAACATGAGTAAAGAAGCCATTTCAATGAATAAATGGTAAATATTCTTCACTCTTGGCCTCAGTTTTTCTGTGTTATGATTTTTGGAAATGTAGCAGTACAAGTTTTGGGATAAAGCACTTGTCATTTGTAAGAACCTATTGATACTCTTTGCAAAGTAAAGATATTTAAAAAGTAAGCCAATAAAGTACTTTTGAAAATGTGAGAAATAAAGTGCTTAGTGGTGTCATGTAGATAAAAGCTTCATCTCTCTGTTCCTGGAAATCCAAAAGCTATAGTCAAAAAGCAGCAATTTAAAATCATTCACGCTGGCTGAAAGGATAAAATATCACAGTGTGTCTAATCAAGCTAAGAGGCTCCTCCTGGCAGACGGCCCTCCAAGAACCAAGGGGCGATTGTATTGACGTGTTAACTCTTGACATCCTCCAAGCCCTCTCATGTTAGTGCAAACCACACATAGTAGGGAGAGGGACAGGGCTGGCCAGAAGGGTTTTAATGGCTGAAAACAGGTAAATAGCAGGCTGAATGTGAACTGTATTTGTCAGACTTTAAACAGTGTTTTGTAATTTGTCCCTCTAGAGGAAGAAAAAAACTGACGTTTTCAAAGTGTCCCTAAGAAAATACCATAAGTAGAGGTTGTGGTCTTTTCCTCACAGCCCTGAACTTGGAAGCCAATCTTCCTTCTTCAAAATGGTAGTGTCAAGAAAACAAAGATGCTTGCCAGGATTCAGGGGAGAGAGGGTACCAGAGATTTTTAAGGCCACAGAGGCAGAATAGCCAGGGATCTGGGTGGCAAGGAGTACTGTGGTGATTGTATGGCCATGGAGAAATCTGTGCTTGTACTCACACTGTTGCTGTATTTGAAGATAAATAAACTTGCTAGCATGTTAGAAGAATGCTTATCCTGGAAACTCATAAGACAACCTGAATGTTGTAATGTTTGAGTGGGTTTTGGAATTTCACAGGTTAAGTTTGATAGCCTGGGTCTTCTACTTTCTCTCAAAATTTAGGGAGTGGATTTAATGTTAAATGAGATAATATAGTATCCAATGAATAGGTCTATTAGATTAGAAGACATAATACATGAAAGCTCTCAAAGGAGTCCCTGATCCATGTGAAAAGGTCCATGACATATCGACACATAACTTTGTTTATAACATGGGGATGTTCTCATGTTTGTGTAAAAGATTTAAAGGAGACTTACAGCCTGGCAAGTACAAAGTCCTGAGTTCAATCCTAGGTACCACAATAAATAAATAAATAAATAAAAAAGGAGACTTACAGGTTTCTGTCACTACATAGAGAAAAATATCTCTCAATGTCTCTTTCCAATGTAGAAATCTGCAACGTTAAAATAAGATAACTTAGAAAACGCAATGAAAAGCAAACCTTTCACCTAAGACCACAATCATTTCTACTAACCTGTGAGGTCAAGAGGTGACCAGTAAAACTTCAGTAGACTCTATGACAGCTCTTTTCCTTGGCTTCAAAGAAGTTTACACAATATAAAAACTCAGTTGTAGTGGCTTTCTTTAAAGAGAATATTAGAATTGTTTGCTTCTACTTTATTTTCTATTTTGTTTTGCATCTCTAGTTGGTCCGACGGTTGTGGGTTATTGTTAAACTTGTTAAACTGTTTTGCATCTCTGTCTTGTATGTGAATTTCTACTCTGAAGACAACAGTTATAAATTGTATGGAAGTAAACACACACATATATTATAAATGATGTGATGAAAAATCATGATTAGAAAAGTAAATTCTTTAGAGGCCAGGGAGATGGCTCAGTGGAATAAACATTTCCCTGGTAAGCACAAGGGCCTAAATTCAATCCCCAGTTCCAACAAAAAAAAAAAAAAAGAAAGAAAGAAAGAAAGAAAGAAAGAAAGAAAGAAAGAAAGAAAGAAAGAAAAGAAGAGAAGAAAGAAAAATAAATACTTTAGAATCTAAGTTAAACAGAAATCAAAAATCCAAAATATGCCAGAAGATATGTCTATGGCAGGTGCAAGAACAAATTACAAATCTCTAAGTAAAGAGTTTTGTGATATTTGTGAGATAAAAATCACGTGATAGAAATTTTAGGTAATACTATAAGTTTAAGACGCCAATTCAGGATAACAATAAGGTAGACTTGGAATGGTTTCGATTCATTTTAATTCTTCTGTTTGACAAATCCTAAATTGAATTATGCTTTTCTATGATTTATAAAAGCATTTTCATAAATTCAGGCTAGTGGGCCAACTCAGTATCAAGCTAGGGTTTGCATTCCAACTTGCAGCAGCGTGCAGGCCCCGAATGGAAGGTTGGATTGCTCGGGGAATTCGCAGATGTGAGCTGAGGCACATGGAAGTGATCGGACACAAATGTGCACAAACCAACTAGATTACATCAAATAATTTTCTTTCGAATGATCTTGACTGCACTGTCCAAGTTATAGCTCACGGATTTGGCGTCTTATAAACATTCTTTCTGTGTGTGATTGAGGGATCAAGATTATTCACCGAGACGCTTTCGTTCTGTGCTCTCCAAGTTGATTACATACTCTGCCTAAATGAAGTATGCTATTACCCACTTGACAGAGAGCTTTGACTGAATGTTTATTTCTAAAAATAAACCAGAGATAATACACTCACTTTGTAATATTGTTTACATAATTAGTGAAGCATGAACAACAAGTAATTATTTTTTCCTTTGTACAGTTGACATACAAATTGCAATTAAATAGGAATTCTTAATACATTTATGGGTGCTATAGCAATTGCTGAGGCCATTTTACAAAAACCACAGATAGAAAAATCTCATTATACTGAAAAATTAAGCCAGGAAAGTCTTCTGAATTATTGTTTTTATTTTTTATTTATTTTTGGCAGAACCAGGGATTGAACTCAGGCCCTTGTGCTTGCCAGGGAAGTGCTTATTCCACTGAGCCATCTCCATGGCCCCAATTATTGTTTTTATAATTTTGTCTTTTACTCTGTTGTCAAGATCTTTGAAGGTTTCTACAGAAAAATTTTATTCACAAACATGCTTTATTTATACAAACTAGGTTCATGCTGAAATATTATGTCTGTTTTCAGCCTACGAGGAATCCTGTCAAATTAGATTTAAAATGTTTTACTAATATAATATAAAATGAAGTAGCTAATGAATGTTTCTTGTGATGAGGCATTGAATCTTCTATGAAGTGCCTTCGTTGCCGATCAATCCACTCATGTCAGCAAATGATCTCACATTCTAAGGTTAAGGAAACACTGAATTTTTGTTATTGTACATCAAGATTCAATCATAGAACTGTCTGAAAAATTAAAATTTTATCTTACTTTGACATTTTAAAGTTTATCAGCTAGAATCCTTTGTTTATTTTATTTATAAAATAACCTTTATATGCAGGAAAGCTTTGAACTATCTTAATTCTAATAAGATCTTAATATATTTTATTTTGGTCTAGTTAATATGCTAACAACACCGTCGCAGTCAGTGAATTGAATCAACCATCTATGACAAACACGCTATTCAGTTAAACACATGTATGGCTCACATTTGTGATTACATAACACTAATTCCTGGAACTATTAAGCAGTCCATCTCTATTATTCTTTTCATAATAGACTAACAATCAACTCAACTCTATATTAACAAGATAATGGAATGGTAGTTGTAAGGCAAACATAATGACTTTCATATTAAACATTAGTTAAATGTCTCTTATCTGTTTGAACCATAGTTAATGGTTAACAGGGTGCCTGCCTGTTCAAAAGCACTAGTGTGCACAGGTTCATTTCTTATTATTTCCTGGTCCTTATTACCAAAATTTGAAGCCTTTGGTCATACTTTAATATAATTAAGGATATATTCAAAGTTATAAGCTCCGTGTGTGTGTGTGTGTGTGTGTGTGTGCGCGTGTGTGTGTGTGTGTTTAGTACAGGGTCTACAGGGCCTGTCTATACAGATGGGACTCGTAGTGATCCTCCTGTTCTCAACCTCCCAAGCTCTGGGATTACAGGCGCAGGCCACCATGCTCAGTCTCAATTGCCATCTCAGCGCATGCTGGGAGTGGAGTCGGCATGATGAGCTCCAGATATTTCTGTTCTATGGAATCTCTAAAATATAGTAGACCATTTATACTGTGGATGTATTAAAGATCAAATATCACTGGGACATTTTCAATAAACCACACTTGCATATGTTTCATCATAACCCTGCCAATCTATTTCCCTAATTATTTATATTTTTGGAACGTGGAGTTTAACATAAAAATATTTTGTGGGTAGCTTGAATTACATAGCAAAGTGAGGATGTGAACCAGGTAGTCCCACTGCATAGCCTGGTAGTAGTTTGTACATTTGTAAAGTGAGAGCTTTCCTTTAATAAATTCCTTCAGTCTGACTGAAGTGTTTTTTAGCCAGTTTCCACTCACTCAGAGAAAAATTTTGACACCTTCCATTTGAAGGAGAAAAGGTTTATTAAGCATTGTGCTTCCAGAGGTTCAATGCATAACATCTGGCTCTGAGATAGAAGCATCAGGTGAGAGGTACAGAACAGGGCTGCTTGACCTGTGGCAGCCAGGAAGCGGAGGAGAGAGAAGTCAGGGACCAGAATAGATGCAGCCGGGCCAGGCCTTCGATGCGCCACCGCCCTGAGGAGGCAGCACCTCTCAGGAGCATATCTGCTGTGAGCTCAACAACGGATCAGCCACGGAAAGGGTTTAGTGCCCCATCATCCAGCTGCTTTCCCAAAGGCCCGCTTCTGCACACAGGAGACATGTGGGGGTACTTTAGTTCTAAACCATAACACTGGGTACAAAAGGAATAGTGCTACAATAATACTTTTAAGTGGGTTTAGGGTATGTTATTAATTAAATAAAGATTTTGTTCAATATTATCTAAAGTACTTGCTAACTCCTTTGTTAGACTAGAATTATAGCAGCACGATATTGTACTTTGCATACATGTTAAATTCCAAGTCTATTAATATATATTCTTGTATCCCGTGTAATTTACCGAGTTTTAGCCGGTGTGAATGTGTGAAATAGCAACCAGAAGCATCAAGTTATTTTTAATCTAGTAATGTATTCCATATGGATGTGAGTTCATTTTTATTGATCTATAGTTAGATCTGTATTTTCTAAAAAGGATACTTTTTAGCCCAACTTGTGTCTGCCCTGTTACTTATAGAGGTACAAGTATATATAAAAGATAAATGTCTTAATACATAAAATTTTCAACACCATGGCCCTGGGCATGAATAAGTTCATCAGGAAACGTGGGGAATATATAATGTTTTCAAAATAAAAAGTGGATTTATGAAAGGATCAAATATCATGATATAGAAAGTAAGGATATTATAAATATTTCCATTAGAAAAGAAGGGTTTGAAGTTTCTATAATATTATCTATGTCAAAGTACAATATTTTAGAGAAAGATTTCTGTAGTATATTCTAAAATCTGCTACATGATTATTTTAATCATTCACGTGGAGTAACCTTAAAATTACGTGACAATACAAATTAAGTGGAATTTATGTATCAATAATAAGAAAAAATGAAATTGAGTGACATAATTGTATGACACTATGTAAGTAATAACTACGGGTTCTTTCACATTTTCAATTTATTTGAGTATTGAAAATTTCTAATAAGAAAGAAATGTGATATATTCTCTACTTGCCTCACATAAGGCATGGATATTTGAAGATAGCTATATTTTATGTGAAACACATGCAATAATTTATCTTGTCTCAAAATTGAGTGTACTATAAAAGCTTTGTTTGCTAGTTTATTACTCAGTTTTGGTTTGGATGGTTTATTGTATATGTATTTTAAGTGAAATAAAACTGTTAAGCCAATTATATTTGTATGTTAGATTTTTGAAAGAAGCCTGTATCACATTTTCTATAAGAGAAAAAATTTAAATTTTTTGTTTTTCTTTCTTTTTAATTTTTTTATTAAGAAACAAATATCAACAAGATACTTTTGAAGCTGATTAGTAGGACAGTTTCAATAATTAATACATTGTACATTGTTATCTTCTTAGTGGTTATCCATAGTACAAGAAGCAGACAGGTTATCCTGTCCAAACACTATTAGTACCAATCTTTCTTCTCACCGAGTTAAGCGAAAGTAGCTGTGTATCTGTCCTAACTGTTCTATATACAAATACAAAATAGTCCTTCCACTCTAGCCCCTTTTTGTTTAGTCCTGTCAGAAATGGATATTCCCTTGTCATCTAAATACTGTATAGGTACATGAATTCAGCAAAACAATCCAACACAGTCTAGCAGTCCACAATAGTAGTGGGTTATCCACTAGAGAAAACATTTTAAACAAATATAACTACTATATCTTAACATATCCCTTTATGTTTACATCTAGTTAGATCTGTATCTATAAAATAGGGATACATATGTATAATATGTATAATGTAATATGCATAATTCAATTAGCCATGTAAATAATTACAATCTTTCACTATGTTTTATTGTATGCTCCTTGATTTAGTAATTTTTCTCAAGTACTTTGGGTCTTGTTGTTCAAAGTGACTTTATTTGCCTTTGACCCAGATAATAGTTGCCTAGAAGATGGAATTTTCTGAAAATTCATTAATGTGTAATGAGTCCAAAAGTAGTGGTCCATGTATTAGTTTGATATCCATCTACCTGAGGAGTTAATATCTGTGTCTGCATTACATTCAAAATGATGATTCTGTCGGACATTTGCACAGCATTAAATTGCTGGTGTTCATATGATGAAGTGCCTATTGCCAAGCTAGAAAAGAAAACATGGCCTCATCCTTGCAGTTGAGTTGTGAATGATTTGTAGAGCAATGCCATGGAGTGGGTGTCCTAGAGGTCAGGATTAGAAACCTCACATTGCTGCATGGCTCCCATAGCCCAAGCCTTCCTTGAAAACCAATCATGCATTATAATTGTTTCCTTAAGAGAGATTCATTCATTAAAATGGGGAAAATGTAGATAACTGTATTGTGGAAATGTCTGTAGTAAATTAATCAATAATGCATAAAATTAAAATTTCAGGATATATCGTATCGTGCCAGGATTGTGGTAATTTATTGATGTTTAAATCAAAGAGATACTTGCCTAATTCTAAGAAATTTCACTTGAGCCAGGGAGATATCTCAGTAGAATAAGTGCTTGCCTGGTAAGCGTAAAGTCCCTAGTTCAATCCCCAGTACCACCAAATAAATAAATAAATTAACTAATTAATAAAAAAAGTTGCACTTTATAATGTACACTACAATAATTTGGTTAGTAAGGCATTTCACCTTAGTTTACCACCAAATTTGTCATCATGTTCATAAAAATAGAACTCACATTATGGAGTAGGTACCTAGCCATTGCATTTCCTCACTTATAGTTGTGTTATTGAATTTTGAACCACGGTTTTATCTTCTATAATGTAACAGATACAACAGATTTGGGATTGTGGGTTTTAGGGATCCTCATTCCATTACCTTCATTACTCTATGATGTTCAGATTATTATCATCCAGTACTTTCTGTTAAGTGCTTTATTCAAGCCACATATTATTTGTTTACTTCTTCTATTAAGTCATTAGCAATCATTTCTTTATCTGAATAGTCATTTCAATAGCTCCATTCCTTACTTCATTTCTCTTCTCCAAAAGTAACTAAATCCAGAATTTGGATGCTGCATTTTCTTGAGTACCTTTGAAAGCAAGGCCAAATAAGAAGAGTCTGGAAGAGAAGGAATAAGGGAAGGGGAGAAAAGCATGCAGATCTGTTTTTGATGATATTCTGGCTTATATGAAATAACAGCTGCATTATAACAGTTTACATACTGCATTTTACTTTCTATACATAGAATAAATGTAAAACTAAGAAACCAAAGGATTATAGGATGTTTATATCTGACACTCTACAATGTCCTCCACAATTACATATTTTATTCTGCATTGTTTAATTTTTTTCTCCTTTAAAATCAGAAATGTTTTTCTCAATTTAGACAGACTATTGACTATTCAGTGGATGCCTTAGGTTCAGTGTTGCAACTAATCCTGTTGATAATCTGGTGAGGCTTATTATGTGTATAGTATTATGACATCCATTTCATAGATGAGGGCCCTGGGTTCAGGGAAGTCAATCCCACCTGATGTCACCTGTTCCTGTCTTTTCCACAGCCTCTCTGTTTTGTTCTTAGCCATAGCATGCTCCTGTACATTTTTCAATCTGGCCATTCTTACTCTTCTTGCTGTACTACTCTTCTCTTACATTCCTCTACTGCTACTTCCCAGAGGAACTCAGGTCACTTTCTTGAAGAATTTTGTGTCATATTTTCTTCTATAATAAATCTCCTACAAATTATGCTGTAGCTTTGACTACTGTATTTAACTTCTGTTCATGTATTCTCCTTTCTGATTGGATTGTTCTACCTTGAATTGTAACTTATTTATCTTTGTTTATATTGCCTCCCCCAGTATCTGACATGCAAGGATTATTCATCTTTATTGAGTAAATCCTGGATAATAATCAACCCTGTATTTCAGGATAGCATGAATGTTAGAGTCAGAATTATAATTGTTTTGCAGAATTTAATATTTCATTGAATTTGAACTAAGAAATTCAGAATCTTGCATTTTATGAGGCTTCTGTTGGCCAGTTATAAATAACCAAACTTTTGTGAGTAAAGCCTTGTTTTTCATATAATTCATGTTCTATTTTTCCCTAGAGCTCATTTGTCAATCATTAGTCCTGGGCAATTAACTAATCGATTATCAGTTGAGCTCTGTTCTTTACCCACCACAATGGGATAGACAGAAAAATTTCAAAACATTGTAGGGATCTTTGCATTTAACTGGGGTGAAAAATCCAATGCACAGAAAATCTAAGTATAAATACCCTATACCTGTAGTCATAATATGCCAGGGAGCTACTGAAAACAGACTTAAGACTTGCAGTTAATTAGCCCAATTATCCTAATACTACTCTGCAGGATATAACAAACTGTCGTCCAAAACTTTGTAGGGAAGAAAAACCCTCCATCTGCCACTTCCATTGCGAGGTGATGAAGCTCAAGTCTCCTGGGCTGTTGAAAGGATTTCCTCTTGGGGTTGAGGTCATGCAGAACATTTATTTAAAGTTCACTGAGCCAGACCAAGTCATGTCATGAATTCCTTAGGATATTTCAGTGCTCTTCGATAACCTTAAAATTTTCCACTTTTATTGGCAGCTTGTGACTATTTAATGTGTCATATTTTGGTTACTATACTTCTGTGAGTTGGGTATTTATCTAATCAGCTAGGTCATACCTTGGATTTGTGTTTTGAAAATTAGCTTTGATAATATAATTGCCCCAATATCTTTTATCTTTTCTTCTTAATTTATCAAGCCACCACTTTATTGTTTTTTACCCTAAACTTTTAAAAATTGTTTTGAAATATGGAAGACTAATTTTGCCTTCATAGTAATACATTTTCTTCTAAATACAATTTGTGATTTTTGTTATTCTCCTGAAATTCAAAGGTTCATTATTTATTAATTTCTTCATTTTCTTTCTCTTCCTTCCACAAAGATAGGAAAATCTGATTAAATGATTATCTTAGGGCACTGGGGAGATAGCTCAGTGGCATAAGTGCCTGTCTGGCAAGCACAAGGTCCTGAGTTCAATACCCAGGACCAAAAACAAAACACAACAAAAAAGACGGATTTAAAGAATATATTACCCTTGATTATAATCATTAAAAATTTATGATTTATTGGGTATCTTGGTTGTTTTCACAAGAAATTCTATTTCTTGTCTTCACAGGTAAAAAGATGGCCTATCAGAAGATCAATGCAGATCAAAGAGCATCAGGACACTCGCAGTACTTAGACAATGATGACCTTCAAGCCACTGCCCTTGACTTAGAGTGGGATATGGAGAAAGAATTGGAGGAGCCCGGTTTTGACCAGTTCCAACTTAATAGTTCTGAGAATCAAAACCTGGGCCATTCAGAGTCTGTGGACCTCAATCTTGATTCCATTCAACCAGCAACTTCACCCAAAGGAAGATTCCAGCGACTACAAGAAGATTCTGACTATGTTTCCCACTACACAAGATCTATACCAAAGAACAACTGCTGCAACTTTTGTCGCCTTCTAAAAATATTTTGCACAGCCACTGCTTTATTTATTCTTGGAATTTTGATAGGTTATTATGCACATACAAATTGCCCATCAGATGCCACATCTTCAGGCACCTTTGATCCTCAGTTATACCAAGAGATTCTCAAGACAATCCAAGCAGAAGATATCAAGAAGTCTTTCAGGTAGGTGGACAAAAAGTTAAATCTGCTAGAACCTCATCTATGGGAATAAGATGTCATCTTGCGATATTGAGCTAATGTTTTTGGCCATTGTATAAATCAGCTCTACAAAGTGAGAAACATAACTTTCCTGCACATCAAGCCAATAAACTTCACAGAGGGGGTATGCTGTTTTAGATGTATGCTTCTGCAGTACAGATTTGTGATGCTTTTTTTTTTTCAAGTGGTAATAAGAATTGTGACTTCGATGGAGACAAAGTACTCTAGCGGATGCATTTTAGTAGGAAACACAGTAAGGGCAAGTTAGTAAGGCTACCTAAAGCCAAGTTAAGATGTACACATTCATATGACAACTAGGGCACTAGCCATAAGATTGGAAATGCTCATGATATCAGAATAAAACAGACATACTTCATAGACTCAGATAACTGTTCCCAGTTGTATGTATGTGCACTGGTGTCATTTAGTCTCCTGCACCCCTGAGCTGCTCAGTGAGTGCTGTGTATATAAACATTCCTGGTTTGAGACATCAAACCCTTCTAAAGGCTCTTCTGCCTTTTTGGTGTGACTTTCCATGTCATCTACTTGGCCAGAATAGAAAAATCTATTCTTATTCAGGCTTTAACTCTTTCTTGGAAGATGTTTATTGATGTTACATAACTTGTGTATAAAATGGAAGAGTTTTTATATTACTGACATCTTTGAGCTTTAAATAGTCTCCTGGTTTCCTTAGGGAAATGAAGAAATATAAAGTGGAGAGTAGATATCACTTCCACATATGACCTTCATATTTGTAGAGATAAGAAAAGTCTTGTTGAGTCGTGCTTGTCATCTGTAGGGTGATGGAGTGCAGAGGACTGTGTCCCAAGGATATTCTTCTTGGGGTTACACTGAATTCTTAATGTTGACATGGGCTCATTTCTGGGAATCTTTTCAGGAGAGCAAGTCCACTGAGCACTTGTTGTCTAATGTGTGTGCTGAAGAATCAGGTGTTATGATGTTGATGAACTCTAATCCTATACTTGGAGGAGGTGGATAATGCATTAATGCATGAGGAATATGTTTTCTGTATACCATTATGTTTGCTGTTCACTTTTTAAGCACTTTTTAATATATGATATGTAGATAATGACTTTTTTCTCTAATATAAAATTATTTATATTGAATGGAGCTAAAAATTCAGCATTATCTCATGATCCCATTGATTGGATCAGTCCTGATCTAACTGATGTAAGGGACAAATTCATGTATATTTCTTGTGGAGGTTCTCTAAATTGAATAGATATAATTCCCTGGGTGACAAAGAATGAGAAAACAATCAAGGGATGCACAGCAAATCCAGAAATGGAACCATACTCAACCGGGATTGAACTCAGGCCCTTGTGCTTGCCAGGCAAGCACTTATTCTACTGAGCCATGTTCCCAGCTCCCTCCTTTTTTATCTGGCTTTATTTTTTTCAGCCTTGAAAATATTGTTAAAATTCACTTGTATCCTCTTTACAAATAGGCAACCGATTTTAAAATTTAAATATGATTAACAGTATTATTCTCTTCAGAATGAAAGCTGCAGAACAGTAAAACTTTTATGCTCCTATTAGAAACTTAAGCAAATGAGATATATTTTAAAGCTAACTAGAAATATGTGACCACCAGAACTTAAATCTTTAGGTAATATTCCATTAACAGATTGATGATAATACTTCATCTAATAGCCATAGTTTTTTTTTTTAATTGAAACAATAGTCTTTCTTTTTTAAATAGTAATATTGCTGGCTCAAACATTTTTACAGAAGCTTTCTCTGATTAACAACTCATTCAAAGACAAGTGTTTCATTCTTTAGTGATGCTAGTCATCTTTGCATTGCAAGTTTCTGAGTTTGCTAAGTATTTGTAGATGGAACTCTGCATGTTTTACTTTTCATCATTCTGATCAATTGGAGGCTCTTACTGACTATTTCAGGTATCATGTGCTTTGCTCATCATCTCTGTTGGTTCTGCATTCCTGTTAATATGTTAAAGGTGTCAGGTCTTAGGAAGTACTTAGCAGTTATGCTACAGGAAAGATAACACACTGCAAATCTATGAGGAAATGAACCAACCTTCCTTTTCCTGTCATTATATCCCATCTTCCATCAGAAATTGAATAAGTATATTTAAAGGGAAAAAATAGTATATAAGTAAATAAAAAAACACTTATTTACCAATTATAATGTGCATTTTGATTATCACCTCTGTCGCTATTGAGATTTTTCTTCTTTTATGAGCAGAATATATTTACTGAAGGAAAGAAAGCTCCTGTCCCAGAGAGGGACATGAGGAGATTTTTCATATTTTAATTATATTCAAAGCATTATGAATATAATATGTAGTCATATTAATATATAATGTATATAATTATAATTGATTAGAGTATATCATATACTATGATTTTAAATAAGTGATAACTTGTATCAGGGATATAGTATAAAAACATTGAAGTATGATGATTGAAACCACTGTGGTTTCAAAATTATTGACAATGCATTTTTAAAATCAATACAGAGAACTTGACAAATACCTTAGATCCAGAGGTGAACACACTTGTAGCCAAGCCTATGAGAAGTTGGAGAAACTAAATCACAGTGTAATGGGAAGGAAGGGAACTATTGGGGTGAACTTTTGATATGTTGTCAATTCTGAAGTCTTTTGAAGAAAGAAGCTCAAAGTTAATGGAAAAAGAACTTAACAAAATTGCCTGGAAGAACAAACATGCAGAGTATTAAATTCAGACCTGAGAAATCTAAAGTGTAAGAGAGGGATTACTTAGTAGTTGCAAAAAGTAAAAAATAAGGGTATACAAGAGTGATAAACAGAGAACCTGGAGATGCAGTTAGATGTCCAGTGTCCATTTTTCTTGGATGAAAAAATGTGAGAAATCCCACTAGTGGGATGGATGAGTCTCTATTAGACTAAAAAAAAATATATATATATATATATATATATATATATATATATATATATATATATATCATTCACACAAAATTCAGCTGAAAATTCCTAATAAGGTACAAAACCAGTTCATGAGATTATTAAACAAGTGATGGAGAAACTTGTGGGGGTTGTAGTATGCACTTAGCATACACAAGCCCTGATTTGATTCTAAGCCTCTAAAAATTAAATATTTAAAAAAATTTGACTTCTCCTTTGCCTAGTCTCATTTGCTCTGTTTCAACACTGGGGTATCAAATGCTCTAAAACAGGAAGTATAGAGTCATAAAATAGAGAAGAAGCTGACCACACGCCCATTTCCTGTTCTTTTTTGGCTGGCAGAGCCCACCCTGCGGGCGGGATTGGTGAGGCAGATGGTGTCAGGGATCAGTCCAGTAGTACCTCTGAGCCTGCCTCAGCTTGCCGAAGCAGGCCCTTCAGAGCACTGAGCTATCTCGTGGGCCCCCTACACTCCCATTTTGACTCCAAGGCCAAAGAACACAGTTTAAAGTTCTTACTATTAAATGACAGAGTAATTTAATTCCTCATTAGAGAAATTTATGACACTTAACAATTAAAAAAAAATGGCTGGAGTTTGCATTCAAGAGTGGAAGATAGAGAAGAAATACTCTCAAATAGTAAATGTAACTAGCAAGAAAAGGTGGAGATACTTCATAATTTTACTTCCTGTGTCACGCTCATTCAATTTTTTTTTTCTTCTTCTTCTGTATTTAGGACAGGGTCTGTAGGATCTTACTACGTAGATCGGACTCATAGTAATTCTGCTGTTTTCAGCCTCTCAGGTGCTAGGATTATAGGGGTGCACCACCACTCCCAGTCTCATTGCCTTCTCAGGGTACCCTCTGGGCTCGCTGGCACAGCAGGCCAGGAATCAAATCTGGTTGCTGCGCTCTGCCTAAGCAGATGTTTTAGCCACTGAGCTATCAGGTTGGCCACAATTTTCTTTTAAAGATTAAAAATAGTAGAAAAAAAAACACTAGAAGTGATACGTAGTTTCACTAAACAAAATAAAAGGAATTCAGCACTGGTTATTATATTGCATACTGTTGTCTTCAAATTAGTTGTTCAAGTGGGATGAGAAAAAAGAGAACAAAAGAAAGAAGGAAAGAGAAAACACTGGATAATTGCACCGCTGATTTCTACTGGATTATTGTAAGGAAGAGTTAAGGCTTGTTCAATTTACGCATGTGACTTTTTTTATGTAATACTTAGAAAAGCACATATTTGAACAATGTGTTTACTCATAGAGAATCAAGGAGGAATATACTTACTGCAAGTCCAATTTAAGAATCTACTTACCAAGTAATAAAGCCTATTTAATAGGTTTACTCAAGGTAATTACTAGGTATAATGTGGAGCAAATAAAAGAAAATACATCAAACTTGTGGTTACTTCTTTTGCCAGTCAATTTCCCAACACGAGGATAAAATGACACAGGCAGCCCTCTCAAAGAAGAGGGCTTTATTTTGGCTCTGAGTGTGTGAGGATTCAGCAGACAGTTGGCCGGCTCCAAGGGGGACCCGCATGGTGAAGCAGCATGGAGTGGAAAGGCACTTGGTGCATGGCAGCCAAGGAGCAGAGAGGAGGAGCCAGAGATGAGAATAACACCTCCCACGTCACATTCCCAGCAACCCACAGCTAGAGCCAGGCTCTAGTTCTCACCAGCATATGCATTAATTGTGGATTAACCCACAGAGGAGTGTAATTCCCCATGACAGAGACTTTTTCCCCAGACCTTCACCTCATATGAAACTTTCAGATGTATTTAAGACCAAATTGATAACTGCTTTGATGACATACCTGACATAGTAAAAATTAGCTGAGATATGAAAAGCATGTTAGGGTTTATGTTGGTGTGTGTGTGTGTGTGTGTGTGTGTGTGTATGTAGAGCAATAAATCAGACAAGATATTCTTGTTTTAAATTAATTTTATTGAGAAACAAATAGCAATGAAACAGTTTCAAAAGCAATTAGTAGGGCAGTTTCAACAATTAATACCTTGCATATTGTTGTCTTTGTAGTGGTTGTTCATAGTACAGACCTGATATCTTGTCTAAATCCTATTAGTACCAAACTTCTTGTTGAATTAAGAGAAAGTAGTGTATATGTATCCTAACTATTTTGTATATAAAGATACAAAATAGTCCTTCATTTGTATCCCTTTTTAGTTTTGTCACAGATGGGTTTTCCGTTGCCATTTAAATATTGTAGGTGCATGAATTTGGCCAAATAATCCAATATAGTCCAGTAGTCCATACTAGCAGTGGGTTATCTGTAGGACTGACAATGTCAGAAGTTCAAACAAGATATTCATGGTCATTAGCTTATATGCTTAACTTGTTTGAAAATTTTACACACTCTTTTGAGTTTTTACTTTGTTTTTTTCCATATATTGCCTCCTAAGTAGCAGATGTATATGCCGATGAAGTTATCAGGTATATTCAGCAGCAGCAGATTCAATAGAAGTCATTCAAAGTTGCTTTAATACATGTTTTTGGTGGCTTGACACAGTCTTTATTTGCATACTGTGAGTTTATTATAAACATCTATACATAAGACTGGCTGCGCACAGAGTTATAACAGTTCGTGTGATCGTACCTTATTGCTACAGAATCTAAACCACTCTATGGAACTAGACAATGACAACGCTCTGGTTTCTGCTTGTCTTACTTGCTAGAGAGTTACTGTATTCTCTGCTATAGTAGTTTTTGTTTGTATTTTTGCATCTTCACCTGTTGTCCACTGCTCTATTTTCCAGAGCAGTACTCCCTCTTTTCTCTTCTTCAGAATGAAATATATTTATGTGACTGACATAATGTGTTAATTTAAAACCTATAATTCATTTCTTATTTTTGGATGCGTGATTGCTGTACACAATGGATCATCAATTAAAGAAGTTAATTTATTTCACAGTTCTTGAAGAGATAGCCACATTGCTATTTGCGTGGTAAAGGTGGCTGTGGTCTTGTTCCTCATCTAATGCAGAGTTCACAAACAAAAACAAAATTTTGCCAGATGCTTTGAACAAAATTGTGTAATATATGACATCCTAAAGATCATAAGCACAGTGCTGAACAAGGCATACACAAGGCATACTGAAAACACAAAGGTAGATAGTAGATATAATATTGTATGCAAAAGATAATTTACATTGAATAAACGAAAGAGTGCAATTTGAAACACGTGGAATTGTTTGCCTTTTGACAGCTCTAGTACTGTGAAACACTGAGTTGAAAAGGAACATATGTTCCATTTATGGCTAATAGAGCTTTATTTTAAAATGGTAAAACAATATTGCTTTCTTCTTAGCTGTAAGTGAAATATACACAAAATTAAAAAATATAGTAAAATATCTGTAATCACTTATTTATTTATGCATTTATGTGTATTTAATACAGGCCTACAGGGTCTCTTGGCATAGATCACCATCATAATGATCCTCCTGTTTTCAGCCTCCCAAGTGCTGGGATTACAAGTGTGTGCCACCACGCCCAGACTCAATGGCCTTCTTCTCATGCCCCAGGGGCAGGGCTGGCATGGCAGGCACTGGGGATTGAACCTCTGGCCACTGCACTCTGCCTAAGCAGGCGTTTTAATCCCCTGAGCTATCTGGCCGTCCCTTGTAATCACCTTTGTAAAAATATCACTTTCATTCATCATTTCTTGTCTTCCTTTCTCTTTGTCAGTTAGCAAAATCGTGGTATGCCATATTTATTCTTTTAATATTTACTTTAAAATTCTTTTCATTTAAAATATTTTTAAAACAAATAAACAGAAATTTAAGTGAGTAAACGAGAACAGTGCCTGGTTTTCAGTTATATGAATGGCATGCAATTTAACGTGTTCCTTATAAATGAATGTTTGGATTGTCTTTGTAGACATTCTTTGGCCGTAGTCTTTGTGCAGTTGTTTAGTATTTTTTTCTGATAAATTCTTGGGAGAGAGTCACAAGTTAAGAGTCAGGCCTTGGTTGGCTTTTGCTTTGTGCTTTGAAACTGCCTTGTGGTGGTCCAGGGCAGCTCCGGAGCACACCCCGTGTCACTGAAGCTCCTTTATGTGCCACCAGTCCTCCAGGCCCACATCATCTTTTTAGGCCAGAATAATAGTAATCAGATTTTGAAATATTGATTGACAATTAGTGTTTCTTTTTTCTTTTTTAAATTAAAAGAATATATATTTATTTATTTATTTGGTACAGGATTGTGCTATACAGCTTGGACGCTTAGAGTCAAGCTGTATGTCTCAGTGCTGGGATTACAGGCTTGTGTTTTGATGCCCTGCAGAGCATTCTGGAGTTTCTGGGGTTGGTGCAGCGTGTGGATAAAACCTGGGTCCTCGTGCTTGCCAGGAATGCTCTTAGACCACTAAGCTGTGTCCCAGCCCTATATTTCTTTTTAGACATATAAACTGCTTTTAAGAAACACACCCTTATGGGTTTTCTAGTTGTTTTTTCTCTCCTCTTGCCATTTGATCATAGTGACCCTATGAGCAACTCTGCTAGAGTTCCCAGCCTTTCTATCCAATTATCACTAGCCTCTCCCCATCTTTAATTTTTTGCTTTGTTTTCATCTCTTTCACCTTTCTTGTTCTCCTGCAATGTAGTATGAGGAGGAATAAAAGCAGGAAGGCTTCAAGAAATTAGGAAGACAACAACCCAGCTGATATTTGAATTGGAAATAAAGAACATGTATATGTATAACAAAAGCAACATTAGTCAATTTATGCAAATAGTAACAGAATGAATTTAACTGTAGTAGACTGATGACTCCTAAAGAAAGCAATTAGCTAGTCTATCATTGATCTCTCCAGATAACAAATGTACATTGTCTTAACTTTAATCACAAAAGAAATACATAGGGTAAGATTCATTTAATTATACATAGCATTTCTTTGCTCTGAACTTTAGATAAAGCAACTGCTTAACTCAGAATTTCTCAGGGTTATGCAGGATGCTGCTACTTCTCTTCAAGGATGGATCCAGCTCACAGATGAAATTGTATGTCATACTCAGTCCTTAGATATTTGGCTGGAGCACCCACCAATGAGATGGAGAAAGACTATTGGTACAGTAGATTTTGACTGCAGTACCTTCTCTGTATAGACAGTTCAAATACTGTGCTTGTTTGAGGTTTGGCTCAAGTGTCAGCCTCATTGTGGTACTGTTGTGGATCTCCTACCAGTTGGATTTCTTTTTCTATCTGTGTAAGTCTGAGTATTTCATTTTCTTGCTTTTTGTTGAGGGGTGTAGAATAGAACCTAAATCATAGCATATCTTCACTGCATGACAAAATGAACCAGAATGGAAATGATCCTGATAGCCAGATTTGGTTGTGCCCATCATTAATCCCAGCAATTGGGAGGGTGAAGCAAAAAAGCCTCTATCAGTTTGAGGACAGGCTGGACTACATATGAGTTCAAAATCCAACCTGAACTACATATTGAGACCTTGTATGAAAAGAAGAAGGATGAGGAGGTGGAGGAGGATGAGGAAAACTAGGAGGAGGAGGAAGAGGAAGAGGAGGAGAAGGAGAAGAAGAGGAAGAGGAGGAGGAGGAAGAAGAGGAAGAAGAAGAGGAAGAGGAAGAGGAGGAGGAGGAAAAATAGGAAGAAGAAGAAGAAAAAGAAAAGAGATATGCTTTTGATAAATCTTCAATTCCATGCACATGCTATTTTAATAGTATTTTGAAAATATAAGATTTGTATTTCTCTCTTTTTATTTATCTTCTGGAAATTTTATGTTAAAATATTTTATCTATTTAAAAAGACCTTTGTTTTTTTAACTATATCCCTTCCTGTAACATTACTAAGAAGTTGATTTTGAAGACAATTTTCTTTTTTCTTATGTAAATATATGCTGAAGATTGACGGTCTAGGTACCGTGCTAGTCACCCTACAGTTTTTGATGGCATTTTGCCTAACCATCCGGCATTCCTTGTCTGCGGCAAAACGTGAAAGTTAAAAATTCACAAATAATGTAGTGATCACATGTGTACGTCCCTTTGATTTTATACTGAGTTTAGCTTAGTCCAATTTCCACTTCATGATCTTTTCTATCTATCTAACGTGGATTAATAAAGATCATAATTAAGAACTCCTAATTTCATTTTATTGTGTTCTTAGTTGGAGAAATATAGTTAATATAATTGCAGTGATGTTTTAGGTACGTCGTGAGCGTGTGCACTGCCTGACTTCCTACGCTGAGAGCTGATCAACAGCAGTCACATTTTTCTCACGTCTTTTTCCTGTTTTGGCTATGCTATGCCTTTTCCGTCTGTCATGTTTTAATCTTATTCATTCCATGAAAGGAACAAGCTCAGCAAAATGTAGTACAAGGAAATAACAAACCTTTTCTGAGGATCAGGTGTGCCAGTTTCCTGTGGATTCACGCAGTTACTGGAGTGAAGCATAAGTGAAACCTCAAAGGTAGGGAACTGGTCATAGACTTCTCTCCTTCATGCTCTTTTTAATGTTAATGGAATCAAGGCTCCAAAGGCAGACAGTCCTTTGAGATTGACAATTTAGAAACCCAACTCATGCTTCAGAAATGAAGTCATTTGAAAATTTTAGCCATATCATTTATATCATCTCACAAGGGTGGCTAACAGAGGATATTTAAATTAACATGTATTTTAAAGTAGATTATTTATGCAAAGTTAAATTAAATTAAATTTATTAGATTCACTTACAAAGTTACAAATGAATGTTTCTATCGGATGAGAAAGTAGGTAAATAATTAATATCCCAAAAGTGGGTGGTACAAGGGCCAACCATCCCTGTCCCCACTGCACATATCATAGGGTATTATCACAAAAGGATGAATTATTTTATTTTCCAACTTGGAGGTGCCAATATAGGCACAATTTGATTGTTAATTTTTTAACCGTCTTGGCTATGTCACAGTAGCCGGATGTTTGGTCAGATATTCTTCTGGATGGTTCTGTTCAGATATTATTAATATGCAAATCAGTCATGAATTGAATAAAGCAAATTATCCACCTGAATGTAGGTCATCCAATCAGCTGAGTGTCTCTCATAGGACAAGTGATCCCTGAAGGAGAGGGAATTCTGCTAGCTGCCCTAAGACTAAAACTGTGACTTCTCCATCTTCCAGCCTGTCCTACAAATTTTGCTCTTGTCAAGTTTCCAGGTGTGTAAACCCATGCTTTAAATGAACCTTCCTCATACACAAACCCTGTTGTTTATTTCTTGCTACTGGAGAATACTGACTAATACATACAGGTTTAGAGAGCTTAAGTAAACCATATAATTTATTTAGATATTTTTTTAAAATTCTAGAACAATTCTAGAGTATCTTAAGTGGTCCATCTTTGGGAGTGAGCTGTTCAGACAGAAAGTTGATATTGAATCTTGAAAAAAAGTATTTCATATATGTTACTAAAGACATTAAAAAATTTTTCTGAACTTACTCAGTTTGTGGCATCAAATGTTAATTCCTGAGGCAAACATACACTTTATGAATTTTGCAAAGTGTCACTCTTATCTGAAAAAAATCACACTATTGAAGTTCTTTTCCTTTTCATTATAACTGGAACAAATATATTACATTTTGTATGCCTGATCTGGGAAATCAGTTTCTGTCTCCAGTAACTGATTGTGTATTATAGCTGGGTGCTTTACCAATGAAGTGCAATTCCATTGCTTAAAAATTGCTTTCCTGTGCAACATGATGTAGTAATGAATTAAATCCAAATGAGCCTTATATTCACAAAGTCATAATATGTACCTTGTCCCTTGTGGAACTTTTTTATTATCTAATACAAGGCAAGCTAACATCTTCATCTCATGGCTCACTTCTCAGAGTGGTATGCAGCTCTGAGTATTAGAAATAAAAAAAAAAAAACCTATGCTTTGAGATCAAATTACCTTTTTATAAACTCACTAAATCACAGAGAGCATCTTAACATGTCCCCAAATATGCAAATTCAATTGTGATAGAACAAGAAACAAAAGAAGCAGTTCTAATTCTATGGAGAACATTTCTATCTGTGAGAGAGAAATAAAACTGAACAATTTTCTCTGAACAGAAGTGTGCACAGGTGGTTTTTACCTTCAATAAAAATAAAATAAGTGTGGGCGTTTTCTCTCTGTTTCTTCACTTTTCATCATATTAACTCTGTTCTGTAAGGAACATCTTGTAAGATCAGCTTGTACCAATATTGTAATTCAAGCTGCTACATAGATTTAAAGCCCCTAATTTATTAGTTTGATAATTTTCTGATTCAATAAAACATCAGCCATTCCCTTCTAGCTGCCTAAGGTGTGTCTGTGTTACATGTTTTAATTTAACTAGATATTTTTAAATACATCATGTTACTTTATATGAGCCAAGCAGAATTGTAGACAAATGGTTGTTTCAATCCAGTGGGATTGTGTAGAAAAGTAACCGGGTCAAGCTTTCACAGACTGATGCTTCTGGGGCTTCCTGCATAACCTTCCTCTCTCTCCACAGTTGCGCCAACACATCTTAGGCTATTTCTGCATCCTGCTCTTGCTTTCCATTGCTGGATCTGAAACACTTGCTGCTTGGTGTAACACACAGTTCAGATCTAAGCTGTACTCCCACATTTTATTTCAACTAAAAAATCTAAATACTTATGAACTCTCTTTTCCTGGTTTTATTTTTAATTTGCACTCCAGTCATAGAAGTGTGACTACACAGAATTAGCCAAGTTATCTACTGAACAGAAAGGCAGTATGTGTTAGAATCAAATTCAAAGCCATGCCCTATTTATGGAGAAGGGCAATCCCATAACTCTCTAAAAATTAGAATTGTTTTTAATCAAATTTGTACTCCAATTTAAAAAAACACCTGACACTATACAAGATACAGTCAAAGTATCTAACACAAGTGTATTTATTTATGTTCAGTAGGTTTTTATTAGAACTATTTAGTATGGGACACAAAGGTACTAGAGACAAAGTAGTGAATAAGACATGCAATATGTGCATAAGTCTGCTGTGTATACTCCTATTTAGTAAGCCTAGGTAATGTCAATATGCTTATTTAGGTAAAAACAGGAAAATAATACAACATCTCACAATGTGGGAGGAAGGAAGGAAGGAAGGAAGGAAAGAAGGAAGGAAGGAAGGAAGGAAGGAAGGAAGGAAGGAAGGAAGGAAGGAAGGAAGGAAGGAAAAAAAGAAAAGAAAGAAAGGGAAGAAAGAAGAAAATAAAAGAATTGAATATAACTTACAGAAGTCTCAGTTGAGAACTCAGGAAGAGTGGTGTGTTCAACTCCAGATGCACATGAACCATGTTCCAGGAAGAAAGAGCTTTCTATCATGCCCTTTCCAGGTATCTCTGCGACTATGGGATTTCTCAGCAGCCCGACAGAGTTGGCGCAACCTGACACCAGAGGCTCTTGGAATACGATAAAGCTCTTTCCCTAATGCTTTATTTACTTTCTGCTGTCACTTTTGCAAACAAATAAGTAGCAAAAATATAAGAAAAGAAAGCAAATGCTGTTTCTAAAGAGTAAGTTCAAGTTGCAGAGGGAATATGGAGAAAGGCATTGTCGAATTTATCACTTTTTCTGGAGTCCTGTTCCTTTGGATTATTTAACATAGAATTTAACTCTCCCAGGTAAGAGCCATTACCTCATTCTTGGTTCTTTTAAAAATTACCAAAAAGTTGTTTTTCTTATTCTTTTCAAAGTAACACAAGGTTTAAGGATGGCTCTGCACTTCCAGTTACTGTCTTTTGAGAATTTTGCCCTTAAATTTCACATCATGTTCAGCACTGGCAAGTGATGAATAAAAAGAGCAAGCTCTTTGTTAGTTCAGTTCTATTCTGAAAGAACCTTTCTAAAGAAGGTAAGTTGATTCTGGATCCCTGAGTTCTTAGTCCTTGTTCAGCAGTTGAATTCATTCAGTGGAATTGTCCTTTGCTAATGATAGGTAATTATAGTCTGACACCACGTGGCATACGTGAACTTTCTAAGACTGTGAGCAATATCAGTGAGGATAATTCCTTTATGTATATGGAAATTCAACAAAGATGTTCACATCATTCTCTTAACATCAATTTTTGCTATAAATTCCCTCCTTTATGTAGATCAAAGTGGGTTCTTGAAAGGAATTTTGCAGTAGCCTGTTCAGCTGTTTGCTATTTTGGCAGGATGGCCAAAGAGTTCTCTTTTTGATCAGGGCCAAGGAATTGTGGTCTCAGAATTCAGAGTACAGTGTCTAGTACAGAAAGTGGTGATTGTTTTAGGGTTTTTAATCCCAGAAATGAAACTATCTTTCTGTGTGTGAGTATGGACAAGCTAACTCACAAATAGTATTAATGCTAGTTATTGCTATAACACTGTAATCTGTAAATAGGAAAAAATGGTTTTTGTGGGTAATATAAATTGGAAGATAATTTATGGTTGCTTGGAGAAAAAAAAACTGTGAAAGTAACAGGATGACAAAAATTAAGAAACCTGGCCACTTGGCAATAAAATAAATCTACTTTCATTTTTGTTCAGTGATTGAAACTTTTTGACTTAAACACATCTGGATTAAAATGTTTTCTAGAATAGTAATGCTACTCTCAGACTCTAGTCTGCAAAATTCACAGAAGAAAGATAAGGATAAAGACTACCATGTAAGCTAATGGGATAAAATGTAAACAATAAGGCACTGGAAAAATGCAGGCTCAACTGATCTGGCAAATCCCCACCTAGACTCTGAGAGCTATGTGCAGTCTCTGGGAGGCAGATGCAGCTTTGCTTTGTGGAGCACTCAAACAGCCTCAGTCTGGAGCTGGGAAAGGAAGTGGTACTCTGATGTGGAGTCCACACAAAACGTTATAATTTAGCAAAAAAGTAAATACACTTCCGTGCCTTCCCTCATCTTGGAATGAGGCTGCCCAGGATTTTTCTGGAATCTATGCCTGAATTGTGTATTCAAAGTTTAATAGTAATCACACTTTACTTTTTTTGTGCTTGAAACTAGTTTAAAAAATCTGAGTGACAGGAGTACTTAGGTCTAGTGTTTCTGACATTTTCTGTATTGCTAGATGAGAAATGAGGTGTCAATCTAAAGCTACTCTTTGTGTGTGTGTGTGTGTTTGGTACAGGGTCTCACCATGCAGCTCACACTCTGGTGTTTCTCCTGTTTTCAGCCTCCCCAGCACTGGGATTAAAGGCATGTGCCACCATGCCCAGACTTGGTAGCCAGGTAATCATGCCCTGGAGGCAGGGCCAGCATAGCATGTGGGACTTGGGAGCAAACCCAGGTCCCTATGTTTGCCAAAGCAGGTGCTTAGTCCACTGAGCTATCTTGCCAGCCCTAAAGCTGATGTTTAAATACCAACTGAAATGCTGTCTTAGTAACCTAATGTCACTCTGTGATCCTTTCCAAGAAGCTAATCATAATACATTTAATAAAATAAGTTATAAAAGCTCAGTTTTCGTTTGCTACTGTTAATTTCACCCTAAGGCTACTTCTCATACATAATCTCTGTTTTTCATAGTGCACTTCTGGCAGCCTTATTCAGTCAGACATTTGGGAAGTGTAGAGTAAACCCATTCCACATCAGCAGTATTCCTCTTAGTGTGAATACTAAATTTCTCTGTGGCATTTCATCTTCCTATGCAAAGTCGGTGCTAGTGGAATTGACATCCTAGCTGCACAATCATCTTAGAAGTGGACTTGAAGTCAGTCTTCCTAGGATCAAATTCCAGCCCTGCTATGCTCAGTTGTGTGACCTTGAGAATGTTCTTAAAATCACAATAGTACCATTTACTTGTGTAATGGAAGAAAGAACAGTCCAACATTCAGTGACAGGGGAACTAAATAGCTGTTATTATTCTTGTAATTTTTGTCAGTACACAGCATTTTTCTTTGATAGTTTCTCATTCACCATCATCCTTTGTAGGTTGGTCCCTGGAATATCACCGAGCCCATGTCTCTGCTCTATTCCCCTATTTCTTCTCTATTTTCATCTCTTTGTCCAAAATTCATGTCAATAATTTTATATTCATCCATATTATGGTAGTAGAGCTTCACTTTCACATTCCAATTATGTTACTAAACAGAGTTCCCTAAGAAATCTAATGATAGTCAAAATAATAATTTTTTCTTATTAAGTGCACAAAATATTTCTAAAGCAAACTTTTATTCCACTTTAGACATAAGTTAAAATACCTTAGCTTCAACACACACTTAAGTGAAATTCAGCTTCCTACTGAGATGCACACTTCCTTATCCACTTGGCTGGATAGGCCTCACACGGCATTAGGCAGGTAAGATACTGAAGTGCACTCTTAATTTACATTGTGAAGGCACATAAACATCTAGAAGTTCTCAAGCGGTAGCAACGTCTAATTATAGAATCATAAACATTCTGTTTTAACTTTAAAATGAATTAACTATCTTGTACATAACATTCTTTTATGTATAAAATACAGATGAGACAAAAAAGGATATGTCTTTTAGGATCATATTTCTTTATGAGAGAGTTTATGTGTATATTTGATGTAGATATTTATTTATATCTATATTTATATTTTCAAGAAGCGAAACACAAAACTCTGGGGAAAGAGGAGCTGGATTCTGACTCTGTATTGTCTGTGAGGTTTTCAAAAAAAAAAAAAAAAGAAAAAAATGGGTGCTCAAAGATGGAAAACGCTTAGATGAATGTGCAGAGCTGAGATGTGACTTCCAGAAAGTTTGAATGAAGGCACGGAGGCAAGAAAATAGACAGAAATAAGGTATGTGTTTTGGGAGGGCATGGTGTTCAGAAAATACTTGTTTGTGAAGATGAGTCTGGAGAGGTAAGAATAATATCATGGAAGGTTTTGGAGCAACATAGTTCGCTAAAAAACTTGTCCTGACTATGTCAAATTCCTGACTTAAGAACAAGTGTGTTCTGGGAGGACATTCGTAAGTGGGATTCCTCTGCAAGTCAAATTGCATCTCATTCACCTTTGATACAAATACACCATGTAAAGCATAAAAAATACACATACAAATATAGTAATAAACTATTCTTACTTTTTACAGTTACCTTACAATGATAATGTGGACATAGGAACAACTTCCCCTATCTAGTTTCATCTATGAATGTTCATTGTACCATATCTGTTTGTGTCTGTGAAAGTTTGTGACTCTGGCATTTGTAAATCAAGGACTTGCCATACAATGAGAAGCTTTCAAAGGATTCTGAGTAGGGAGTAGCAAGACTTGACCTGGCTTTTTTGGTAAATAACTGTCTGCTTAGAAACAAAGGAAAGAAAGTAGGAGGAAGGACTCACAAAGCTAGTTGAAGCTGTCCCTTTCACAGTGAGCACCTAAGTTTATGTTCAAAGATGTAGAAGAATCCATGGACAGATATACACATAAAGTCTTATGATACATGAGAATACAGAAAGTTGTTTTTGGATTTAAATCAAAATTCCCTGCCCAATTTTAAGTACAACTAAAATTATCTAACTTTGAGATATCGGCATCTTTACCAGCTCTTTTAAGGAATGTGTGAAGATCTGGGCAACAGCTGAGATTTTATGTAGGAACCAACTTAAATTTGCCTGCCATAGTCTCATGGGTGAGCGAGAAGAAACAAATTCCCAGGTTCAAGAAAAAGGATGGTTTCTTGCAGTACGGTATGCCGCCTAATCATTAGGTTTAAATGGGATCAGGTTTCATGGAGTAATGAAAAGAGGTCTAATTGACACTGGAGACAGCAGCTGTGCTATGGAAGTGGAGTCTTGTGCTTGGGGCTTCCACATTATTTATTGTATTATTTATTCCAGAAAATAAATATGCTTGTATGTTGCTCTAGACAGAGACCCTGTATTCATTTATTCAGGGCTGTATACAAACTGATTCCCTTCTCTTCTCTTCTCTTCTCTTCTCTTCTCTTCTCTTCTCTTC
>PVKA01001725.1:0-28582 GCA_004027165.1 Ctenomys sociabilis
TTTGGTTTGGTTTGGTTGGTTGGTTGGTTGGTTGGTTGGTTGGTTGGTTGATGGTGGTGGAGGTGGTGGTACTCAGGACCTTGTACTTGCCAGGCAAGCACTTGCTCCACTGAGCTATCTCCCCAGCCCTTTACTTGGTTTATTTCAGATTATGTTTACTGCTTGGTTTTCCTATGTAGCTCAAGGACAGTGAGTGGGTCCCTTGGGCATATCGGGATGTAGGGGTGTCTGGGGCTTGGGGAGCAGGAAACAGCTGCACCTGGGGTGAGCCTGCGCCCTGCGCCATCTCTCCAGGGGTGGCACTACTAGCCAATGCCCCCGAGCGCGTCACTGAGCGGCGGCGGCGGCCTCGGGACAGCCCAGTCCTGAACAGCAGCAGCGGCAGGGCCACCTCCAGGACAGCCAGGCAGAAGTCAGGGCTCCTGGCTCCTGAGGAGCAGCCAGCCTCACAGAGGGTGAGTGGGGCGGTGCAAGTGGTGGTGCCCCACTGCTCTTCGAGGGGCTGACCCGCTGCCCCCACAGGACCGCCTGAGCCAGGTGCTGCGTGACCTGGAAGACGAGAGTGCGCCCATTGTGAAGCTGGGCGACGCCAGCATCGCAGCTCCCTTCACCTCCAAGCTCTCGTCCATCCAGTGCAGTGAGTCCTGCGGTGCCCCGCCCTGGCCCGCCCCACCCCGCCCACGCGGCTCCCCTCACCCCTTACCACCTGTCGCCCCAGTCTGCCACGTGATCAAGCAGGGTCGCTGCACGCTGGTGACCACGCTGCAGATGTTCAAGATCCTGGCACTCAACGCCCTCATCCTGGCCTACAGCCAGAGCGTCCTCTACCTGGAGGGCGTCAAGTTCAGCGACTTCCAGGCCACACTGCAGGGGCTGCTGCTGGCCGGCTGCTTCCTCTTCATCTCCCGCTCCAAGGTGGCCGGGGCAGGGGGAGGCGCCACCACGTGCTCTCTGCGGGTGGGAATTGTCACCCACATGTGACAGGCAGCATCCAGAAGCCGGGTGTGGGGGCCACGTCATGTTGGCACAGCTTTGGGGTAGCCTCACAGCCCTGCAGGCAAGGAGGGGACAGGTGGAAAACAATCCCTCAAGAGCTCTCAGGGAGAAAAAAAAAAAAATGGGGCCGGGGAGATGGCTCAGTAGCATAAGTGCTTCCCTGGCAAGCACAAGAGTTTGAGTTCAATCCTCAGTTCCGCATCTGCAGTGCTGTGGAGAAGCAGGGGCAGCCTCATGGGCAGCTGGAGTCTGAGACCCATGCCGCACCCTGTGCCGTCCCAAGAGGCTAAGGCAGGAGGGTCAGGAGTTCAAGGCCAGCCCGGGCAAGTCGGTGAAGTCCTGTGTGGCACTGTGAAATCCCAGGTGCTATCCCCATCAAGCAAGGGCAACAGCTTCCACTCCGCTGTTGAGCTGGGTGACAGTGGTGCTGCAGGCTCCCAGGAGGACAGGTGGCACCAAGTGCCCTTCACCCCTAACCTGCCACTGCAGCCCCTCAAGACCCTGTCCCGCGAGCGGCCCCTGCCCAACATCTTCAACCTGTACACGGTGCTCACCGTGATGCTGCAGTTCGCTGTGCACTTCCTGAGTCTCGTGTACCTGTACCGGGAGGCCCAGTCCCGGAGCCCGGAGAAGTGAGTGTCGCCCCGGGGAGGGCAGTGGCGGGTTACACGGAGGTCTCCGGGGCGCCGCGGGCCTGACCCACTGTGGCCCTGTAGGCGGGAGCGGTTTGTGGACCTGTACAAGGAATTTGAGCCCAGCCTGGTCAACAGCACCGTGTACATCATCGCCATGGCCACACAGATGGCCACCTTTGCCATCAACTACAAGGTGAGGCCCCCGGCCCCAGCTGAGCCCTCGAGTCTGGGCCACACACACCAACCCGTAGGTCCCCGCAGGGCCCGCCCTTCATGGAGAGCCTGCCTGAGAACAAGCCCCTGCTGTGGAGCCTGGCCGTGTCCCTCCTGGCTGTCGCCGGCCTGCTGCTCGGCTCCTCCCCTGACTTCAACAGCCAGTTCGGCCTCGTGGACATCCCTGTGGAGGTGGGTGGCCTGGGCGGTGGCCCGGTGTTCCACCTGGGCCTCGCACACATCCCTGACTCACCCACCTCCACCCAACAGTTCAAGCTGGTCATCGCCCAGGTCCTGCTCCTGGACTTCTGCCTGGCGCTCCTGGCTGACCGAGTCCTGCAGTTCCTCCTGGGGGCCCCGAAGCTGAAAGTGCCTTCCTGAAACGGCGGTGCTGGTACCCACCACTCACCCTGGCTGCCGCACACGAGGCAGAAGCTCGCCAGGGCCTGGGGAGGGGTGCCGCCCCATGCCCAACAGAGTGTAAGGCCGAACTGGGGCCCCCACGTCCACTGGCCCTGCTAGCAGGACCAGCTCTGGGCAGGCGCCTTTGGTAAATAAAGCAGCACCGAGATTTTAAGCCTGCCTCTGCCTTTGCTGTTGAGCAGCTCGTGCTCTGCGACCGGGAACCCCAGTGCCTGCTGGCGCTCATATGACAATTCCTTTCACGCTGTAATATCTTGGGTACAAGTGCAGCCTCGAAGTTGACATTTTTCCCAAACATGGGAAACAGCGGTGTGTCCTTGACTGCAGTGAGGCCCAGGCATGACACACACACACCCCTGCTTGGGCTCCTTGGAGTCCTAGCATGGCAGCAGCTCAGCCAGGCTGTGGCCCTGTGGATAGACACATCCTTTATGTCATCTTATATGGGGGTGGATTCAAGTTTGGCAAGTGCCTTGCTGCTGAACCCTTATTTTGAGACTAGATCTCACTGAGCTGCCCTGGCTGGCCTCAAACCTGCAGTCCCCCTGCCTTGGCCTAAGTAGCTGGGATTACAGGCACATCCCATTGCTCACAGGGTGACACGAATACTGAAGCAGTAGCAGAGTAGCTGGGAGAAGTGGTGCACACCTGCAATCCCAGCAGTCCAGGAGGCTGAGGAAGGGGGATTGCAGGTTTGAGGCCAGCCTGGGCAATGCAGCAACCAAGCAAGACCCTTTCTCAAAGTAAAAATAAGACGGCTAGGGTACAGCTCAGTGTGAAAGCCCTGGGGTCAATCCACTGTACAGTTAAAAAAGGAAGGAGAGGGAAAGGGAAGGAAATGAGCAGCTGAGCCCGCGGGCTCTGCACCTCCAGAGCTGAGCTTGACAGCTCTGCAGGGCCTCTTCCTGGCTCAGGCTCTGTGTCCCTCTTGCCCTGCTTTGGGGCACAACCCAGCACTGGGAGACCACATCACTGGCGTCAGAGCCCCAGCTGCAGTCACAGTGTGTAGATGGGGAGTTCCCGACCCCAAAAGATCCCTGAAGGAATCTGTGTCTCTACCCCCAAGGGCAGCGCCACACCTGTGATCACAACAGTCTGGGAGGCTGAAGTAGGACCAGCCTAAATTGAAGCCCAGGTGTGATTTCCTGACTTCGTGCAAGACTCTCAAACATAGAAATAAAAGCAGGGGTGCAGCGCAGTATGAAGGCCTTGGTTTCAACTCCCAGTTTCGCTCCGCGCGGGGGCTCAAGAGTCAGCTTTGAGGATCACTCGGGCTCTGGGGACCTCGGATTCCGTGCAGTGTGGAACTCGAACTGGGCTGGGTCGGCGTGGTTTCAAGGACCCAGCAGGCCTCTGGGCACGGAGGTTACCAGGTCGCCAGGAGTATGAGGCCGGGATGGGCACCTTGGCCGTGGGCTCCAGGATCAGACAAGAATGCTGGGCTGCACCCACTTGCACTCAGGGAAGTGGGCAGGCGCCGGGTCTAGAAAGCGAAGGCCCAGCGGGAGTTGGCGGCGCGGTCCGCGGCTTCCTGGAGGCGGGGCCGGGGCGGGGCGGGGCGGGGCGGGGCAGGAAACCCGGACGGTCCCCGCGCCCAGCTGTCCCGTCCCGGCCGCCAGCCGAGCGGTGCCCGCTCCTGGCCTCCTGGCCATGGATGCCCCTGAGCCAGGTAAGGAGTCTGGGGCCGGGAATCGGGGGAGCCCACACCATGCCCCTCTTCCTCATCTGGGGAGACCCGCCTGTCCCTCTCCGTCCCGAAAGCGGGGAAGTAAGCTCTGAATGGGACGTACACAGGGGTCCCCTTCACAGAGCCCCTAGATCAGAAGGGGCCGGCTCGTCAGTCCTCAACCCCTGGGGCCCGGTCCGACCCCGCACCCCTGACGCCGAGGAAGGGGCCAGGAAGGGGAAGTGGCCGCTTCTGCTTCTGATGGCTGCGATGGGGGCAGGGTGTCGCGGCCGAGGTGACAGTGAGACACAAGGTTCCCCACGGCCCGAGCAGCCTGCATTTGGGCACTGCCGGGCCAGGACGGCTGTCTTTGTGCCTCTCGCCCGGTGCTCTCCCCCGCGTCCCTCGTGGCTGCCGTCTGGCCGTGTTTATGCCGCAGGCTCTGTGCCTGATGTCCCACGTGTGTATCCATCTGTCTGGCCCCGAGTCCATGTGGTTCATTGTCACCGGCTCCTCTCCTCAGGGACGGCAGAGCTGCATCTGGCGCTGTGTGCTCGCCTGGGTGGGTGTCTGCTGCTCTGTGCAGCTGCCGGCTTGGCTGTACGACCCATCTGCCGGGCTGGCCGGCCCGCCTGGGCCCTGACCCTGTGTGCCTCGCTCTTCCTGGCCAGGTCTTTCTCCCTGTCCCCCTACCCATGACCCTATTAAGGTGTAGACTGTGGTGCCGGGAAGAGCAGAGGGAGGCAGTGGTCAGGCCACTATCGCACCCTCCCCAGGGCTCCCCCCAGCTCCCGAGGGCAGGAAGAGGTACAGCGATATCTTCCGGAGCCTGGACAACCTTGAGATCTCGCTGGGGAACGTGTGAGTCTGAGCCTGGGTCCCTCAGATCTTACCAAGATCTCCCAAACCCTAGCCCATATAAGTGGCCTGAAACACACACACACACACACACACACACACACACACACACAACTCTGGAGGCTTCAACATCTGGACCCACTTTCCTAATAACCTGAGAGGGCCAAGGTGGCATTCCAGGTGTTTCAGATGCAACCTTAAAGTGGTCCTAGAACCTATCTGTACACAGCCCTCTTGTGGCTCCTTAAAACATCTGACTTAGGCCAGGAATTATAGCTCAACAATGCAACACCTGCCTGGTAACCTCCAGGTCCTGAGTTCCATTCCCTATACATACACACACACACACACACACACACACACACACACACACACACACAAAGAATCTGAGTTCTCTTATCTCACCCTATGTACCCATTGTCTTTAAACTTATTTACAAGCCCTAAAAATAAATCATTTCACTTGGTTCCCTATAATCCTATCCTTCAGACCTCCCAGATTGTGTAACGAACACCACACAGGTAACATCTGGGTCCCAGCACCTCCCCACACACAAACCCAACAGAATAGACCTGCGGGGAGCTGAGACCCTCACACTTCTACCCCAGGAACTTTGAAGTGCTGGCCGCAGACACTGCACTCTTGGAAAGCCCAGAGCCTGCCAAAGCCACCACAGCTGCTGTGGTGAGTGGGATGTAGGGTTACCAGGACGGGGGCCTCCAGTGAGGGTGAGGGGTACTCTCGGGACAGCAGGGTCCCTAAATGCTGTCTCTCTCCCTGTTAGACCAGTGATACCAGTTGTTGGAGCTGTCCATCCTCAAAGGGTCCCACACCCCTGACAGGTAGGGGATTTGAAGTCAAGATGTTGGGGATAGAAAAGGACACCAGGCATCATTGAGCCTGATCACCCCAGGAGCTGCTTGGGGGTGGGGGACACAGCAGATCTGAACCTTGGCCCTCAGGGAGCCCCCAGCCTGACTAGGGACTCTGAAACCAACAGGACAGTGATCTCCAAAGGGGAATTTGGGGAGCTGTGGGAAGCAGAACAGGGGCATCTCATATAGGGTTCAGGAAAAGCTTCCCTGGGAAGGCACGGTCAGATGTCAGGGGTCCAACCATCTGTCACAGGGGAGGAACTGGATTTGCGGCTTATTCGGACCAGCGGGGGCGTGGATGCCGCTCTGGAGTACGCCAAGATGTGGAGCCGCTATGCCAAGGAGCTGCTGGCTTGGACAGAGAAGAGAGCTAACTATGGTGAGGACCCGTCCTCCCAGCCCAGACCCCGGAGGGGCCCAAAACCCCTCAAGCAGATGCCCACTGTGTCTCCCTACGCAGAGCTGGAGTTCATCAAGAGCATCATGAAGATCGCTGAGGCCGGCAAGACATCCATCCACCAGCAGGTAGCCGTGAGCAGGCCTGCCCAGGTGGGGCACCCAGGTCCCTTCCTGTCCCCAGTTCCTCAGCATCCTGCACCCCGCCCCCATAGAGCCACATGCCAATGCAGTACATCTACACCCTGTTTCTCGAGCATGACTACAACTTGGGAGTCCAGGCCCTGGAGACGCTGGCCCAGCAGAAGAGAGACTACTACCAGGTGAGGTGAAGGCCACCCTGCTGCCCTTCCTGCTGCCGCAGCCCCAGGAGGAAGTCGCCTCCACCATCAGTGCCATTTTGCTTATGAGGAAGCAGGAGCCCAGAGACATTCTGGAACTTGCCCAAGGTTCCCCAGCAGAGATTCAGACCTAACTTCCTGTGCAATTGCAAAATCGGGTCTTGTTTGTTTGTGAACAGAAGAGTGAATGTTGTGTGTCTGGGACCCACAAAAAGATTAGTTGGCCACTGAGACTCTTGGTGTGAATACCGGTATTGGAGAGAACGGGTGTAAGGGTGTAGCTCAGGTAAAGTGCAAGGCCTCAGGTTTGATCTCTGCCAATGCAAAAGAAGAGAACAACAGGGTATGGTTGTGCGCAGCTGTATTCCCAGCACTTAGGAGGCTGAGGCAGGAGGATCCCTCTGAGTTCATGGCCAAACTGGGCTACATTTAAAAAGGGGGGGGGAGCCAGATACCTCAGTGAACTAACGCGCCTGCTTAGGTTCAGTCCCTGTGTGCTGTGCTGTGCCAGCCCTGCCCCCAGGGCATGCTGAGACGCTGATTGAGACTGGGGTGTGGGAGGCTGAAAACAGAAGGATCACTCACTACGAGTCTGATTTACATAGTGAGACCGCGTATACCCTGTAGACCCTGTCCTAAATTTATTTTTTAACAAAAGGAAGAAAAATATCCAATCCAGGTATAATGGTACATGCCTATAATCCAGCACCTGGGAGGCTGAGGCGGGGATCACAAATTCAAACCCAAACTGGGCTGTTAGTCAAGTCCAAGGTCAGCTTGGACTAGATAGCCGGAGTGTCTCAGAAGAGCACAAAGGGTCTCCAGGGACAGGAACCAGCGCTCAGTGACCATCACCATCCCCTGCCTTGCCAGCCCCTGGCTGCCAAGCGGACAGAGGTGGAGAAATGGCGGAAGGAGTTCAAGGAGCAGTGGCTGAAGGAGCAGAAGCGCATGGTGAGGCCCTCTGGGGGTGGGCTGCCAGCTGAGGGAGGAGAGGCCCGGCTCTGACCACCCCTATGGCTCCCAGAACGAGGCACTGCAGGCACTGCGGCGGGCGCAGCTCCAATACACACAGCGTTGTGAGGACCTGCGGACACGCTCGCAGGGGTCCCCAGAGGACCAGCTCCCCCAGGCGTCCCTTGGGCCCAGCAAACAGCAGGAGCGGAGACGGCGCTCCCGAGAGGAGGCCCAGGCCAAGGTGGGGACCAGTAGCCACATCCCATGGCATTGGCACCATGCCCCGTGCATGCCTTCACATGTACCTCTCTCTGGCCTCGGTCTCCCCAGGCGCAGGAAGCCGAGGCTCTGTACCAGGCCTGCGTCCGGGAGGCCAATGTGCGGCAGCAGGACCTGGAGACCGCCAAGCAGCGGATCGTGTCCCACATACGCAAGCTGGTGCTGCAGGGTGACGAAGTGCTGAGACGGGTGCGACCCTGGTGCACAGCCACCTTCCCTCAGCCTTCAGGCCACCCCTTGGATCCCCAGGACTCACCTGACTCATCCTGCACCCGAGGAGTCAACCTGGACAGAGGGCTGCTCTGGTCTCTTGCGGAGACTGCGATTAGCCCCGCCCCAAGCCCACCTCTAAGCATCAGGCCCCACCCATCCCTGGCTGGCTCCTCCCCCGCGTCTAGGCCCTGCCCCAAGATAGCTCCTCCCCATATGGTTCTGCCCAGTGCCCGGCCACCCCTGCTGGCTCTGCACCATATCCAGGCCCCTCCCCACATGGCTCTTCCCCAGGTCCAGGGCCCCCTGTGACTCGGTCTGCACCCCTCAGGTGACCCTGGTGCTCTTTGGGCTGCACAGGAAGCAGGCAGAACGGGGCCCCCGCTCTTTCGCTGCCCTTGCTGAGTGCTGCGCACCCTTCGAGCCCGGCCAGCGCTACCAGGAGTTTGTGAGGACAGTGCAGCCTGAGGCTCCGCCACCTCCACCGCCTGCCTTCTCCTTCCAGGAGTTTGTGCCCACCGGACACAGGTGCACCCCGGGTGCACCAGGGGAAGTGAGCTGGGTGGGTGGCAGGCTTTAGCACCATGGGCCTGCCTGAGCCCCCCAGGTCGGACAACTCAGAATTTCAATGGAATTATCTTCACAACTCAAGGGTTTACTGGGGAGTCCCAGTGCTGGGAGGGTCAAAACCTTGGGGCTGCCATGCTGATGGGTATCAGGGCCTGCAGACCCAAGTCTCCTGGGATGGAACCCTTATGGCCCTCTCTTCTCAGCTTCCCTCTGGACACCAGAAAGAAGTTCTTGGGGCCACCACTTCTGCGGCAAGAAGAGAGCTCCACTGAGCCAGGAGCTTGGGAGGACACAGGTACGGGCTGGACAGGTGGGTGCTGGCAGCTGGGGTGTGGCGCAATGCAGGTCCCTCCTTCATGACCTGTGCCCTCCACCAGGGACTCTGGGCGGCCCTCCAGGCAGTGATGTGGACAGTGTAGGCGGTGGCAGTGAGTCTCGGTCCCTGGACTCCCCTACCTCCAGCCCAGGTAAGGCAGGCCTGACCTCACCCAGCCAACCCCAGCCACCCTCCCTGCCTTGACCAGGTCTGGGCTTCTGTCTCTGGCTCACCTGCTGACCACCCTGTCCCAGCCTGTATCCTCTGCCCCTAACCATTGTCCTACCCTTAACCTCTGACCTCTCAGACCCCTCCTGACTTCTGACCCCTCCCCTCAAGGGGATCATGGAATCTGTCCTTGAGCCCTGGGCAACCTGCTCCAACCTCTGTGACCCTCTGACCCCAGGTTCTGTCACACGGCGGCTGGTGAAGGTGGCGTCTACGGGCACCGAGTCTTCAGACGACTTTGAGGAACGAGACCCAGGTGAGGCTGATAGAAAGCAGTATAGGGAGGGAGGCGGATGGACCCCCCTGACACTGTGTCCCCACAGACCTGGGAGATGGGCTGGAGAACGGGCTGGGCAGCCCCTTCCGGAAGTGGACGCTGTCCATCGCGGCCCAGACCCACCGTCTGCGGCGGCTGCGGGGCCCAGCCAAGTGCCGCGAGTGTGAAGCCTTCATGGTCAACGGGATCGAGTGTGAGGAGGTGTGGCTCTGGCTGAAGCCTCCCCCAATCCCTGAGATCCTGGCAACCTCCCACCCCAGGGACCCACCCTAACCTGTTGCCCTCCTGTGCCTGCTCTGTACCCTGACCTTGTGACCGGCTGTCCCTTGCGTGTGCCTCCTCCCAGTGCTTTCTGACCTGCCACAAGCGCTGCCTGGAGACACTGCTGATCCTCTGTGGACACCGGCGGCTCCCGGGCCGGACGCCCCTCTTTGGGGTTGACTTCCTGCAGCTCCCCAGAGACTTCCCGGAGGAGGTTCCCTTTGTGGTGACTAGATGCACAGCTGAGATAGAGCAACGTGCCCTGGATGTGCAGGTGCCGCCTTGACCCTGCACTGTCCCCAGAAGTGAGCTACCCCTGTGAATAGCCAGATCACAAGCCCAGTGGTCCTTCCCCCCTTGCCCTGCAGGGCATTTACCGGGTCAGCGGGTCCCGCGTCCGTATGGAACGGCTGTGCCAAGCCTTTGAAAATGGCCGTGCGTTGGTAGAGCTGTCGGGAAACTCACCGCACGATGTCACGGGCGTTCTCAAGCGGTTTCTGCAGGAGGTGGGTGCGGAGGTGGGAAGGCTGGAGGGTGGGAACCCCAGCCGCGGGCCTCGCCCCCGCCCACACGCGTGTGCTGCCTGCTCCACCCCCAGCTCACCGACCCCGTGGTCCCCTTCCACTTCTACGACGCCTTCCTCTCTCTGGCTAAGACCCTGCATGCAGACCCTGGGGACAGCCCAGGGACCCGCAGCCCCAGCCCCGAGGTTATCCGCTCGCTGAAGACCCTCTTGGGACAGCTGCCTGACTCTAACTACAACACCCTGCGGCACCTGGTGGCCCATCTGTTCAGGTGGGCACTGGTCCCTGAGCCTTCAGATGTGACCCCCTTCCCCGGACGTGCACTCTGTGGCTGACACTGACTGCTAACCTGGGCCACTAACCTCTGACATGCTTTCTGACACCCCGATCCCCAGTCCCCTGACACTTGACCCCCCCAACTCTGGACATCTGTCTGCTAGTCTTAAAGGATGACCAGAACCAGGGCCTGCCCACACGCCCTCCCCAATCCTCAACTGATGACCTTGCACCCGACCCCTGACCCTTCTCACACCACCCCCAGGGTGGCCACGCAATTTGAGGAGAACAAGATGTCTGCCAACAACTTGGGAATCGTGTTCGGGCCGACGCTGCTGCGGCAACCAGACGGCCCGCGGGCCCCCGGCGCCAGCCCTGTTGCCTGCCTGCTGGACTCTGGGCACCAGGCTCAGCTCGTCGAATTCCTCATCGAGCACTATGAGCAGATCTTCGGGATGGACGAGCTCCCCCCGACTGCCGAGGCCTTGCCCCAGGACCCCAGCCCAACCCCAGGGCACATCGTAACCAGCCCGCTGACAAGAACCCCTGCTCCTATGCCAGTCCCAGAGCCCCTAGCCCTGGACAAGGACCTAGGACCAGAGCCCGAGGAGAAACACTCTGAGGCCACGCCCTCTGGGGCCACGCCCTCTGAGACCACACCTACCACGGTAAGCTCCTAGGCCCGTGGATGTTGGCAGAGCTTGAGCTGTCCCCCTTTACTAATGCCTTCTATTCTCTCACCTTACCCACCTGTGCGAGGAGAGGGGATGAGAATAACGGACAAAGGACCAGGACAGTGGCAGAGAGATCTGGCACAGGCGATAAATTCTCTTAACAGGATATTTATTAAACTTCTGCTTGCCCAATGTAGGCATTTTGGATGCATTGGTAGGTGACAGGTTTGGAGGTCGTAGGCTCTTGATGTGTGCATTCTAGTGGGAAAAGACCAACAGTTGATAATATGAGCTAGAGACAGTGATGTGTGCCTGTTATCCTAACAACCAGCAGGCTGAGGCAGGAAGACCAGCTTAGGCAACACAGTGATATCCTGTCTTAACAAAGAGAAAAAGACAGACAGGGACTTCGGCAGCAGCAGAGAAGCAGAAGTAAAAGGGATGAAAAAAAAAAAAGAAGAAGAAGAAGTAAAAGGGATGGAAAACCCTTTATTGGGCCTGGGAGATGGCTCAGTAGAATAAGCACCTGCCTGGCAAGCACAAGGGCCTGAGTTCAATTCCAGGTTCTGGAAAAAAAAAAAAAAAAAAAACCTTTATTGAGAAAGACATAGAATTAATGGCAGGGAGATGGGGGGATCCTCTGACTTGGCACAGGAAGGCTAATACGGTATGGACTCTTGGCAGGGGTGGAGTTTAACGGGCAGGTTCCGTGATACACAAGGAACTCCCTTGTGTGCATGGGAAAGGTATCCAGGACTAGGGTGGGGAAGAACGAGAAAGTGGTCACTAGGAAGATGGAGGGAGGGAAAGAGGGAGGCAAGGCGGGAGGGAGGGAGGAGTGAGCTCCATTCAAAATCAGTTACATAGAATACTGTTACAAGTGCATGTGGATCCTTCGGCCTAAGTGGATATAAGAGAAGGCTGCCAGGGCATGAGCGCAGAGTGAGCCCAGCATGAATGAGGGAGAGGGTGCGAGGCAGAGGGCATGGCCCGTGCAAAGGCCCTGTGGTGAGGTGTGCCTGGAGTCCATCCAGAGTGCAATCCTGCTACAGAGGGGCTGGGCCAGGGCCTGCCTACTAAGCTCCATGTCCAGACTGTTTTGGAATATTTTCTTTTGAGATAGGGTATGCTAAATTGCTCAGGGTGGGCTAGAACTTGCAATCTCCTGCCGGGGCTTCCCAGAGTGCTGAAATGACAGGTATGTGCCACCATACTTTTCAGGGCCTTTATCCCAGATGTCAAACTGCAAGGAACTTCTCCATGTCTAGGAACAAACTTGTGGGTCTGCCAGTCTTGGAGCCCTGGGACTTTCTCATTAAGGTCTTACCCTTGAGCTTTTTCCTGCAGATTGCAGCTCTGCAGAGTGACCAAAGGGAAAAAGACACCCAGAACCCAACAGACAGAGGAGGAGAAGGTACGTTGGGGTGCAGGCAGGAGTCCTGGGGTGCCTGGCCCTGGGGAGGCTTGGGATACTCAGCATTTTCCACCCCACAGTGTCCAGCCAAGGCCCTGAGGATGCACTCCTGGGGACGCAGTCCCGTGGTCACTTCAGCCGCCAGCCAGTGAAGTATCCCCGTGGGGGGGTGCGGCCTGTCACCCAGCAGCTGTCAGGCTTGGCTCTGGTGGCTTCCAAACTATGTGAGGAGGCCCCTGTCCCTGCGATGGCTGGGGGGAGTCTGCGGGCTGCCACCTCCCGTGAGGGCAGCCCCCTACGCCGCACCCCCCTGCCCAAGCATTTTGAGATCACCCAGGAGACAGCCAGGCTGCTCTCCAAGCTGGACAGCAAGGCTGTGCCCAGGGCCACCTGCTTCCCAGAGCCCCAGCCTGAGGAAGTCGAGGATCACTTCTGACCACTCCACCCTGCTAGGAGTCAGGATTGAGAGGATGGACCTGAGGCCCCCCACTGGACAGCATTCAAACATTGTTGGGGTGTTCAGAGTTCCTGTAAGGAAAGCCCTAAAATACTTCGGGGGGGGCAATTTCAGCATCCCAGGAACTGACCACCAGACTCATGGTTTCAAACAGCAGAGGCACTCAGGGTTGGAAGCCAATTGGAGTTCGCATTCAGGGTCCATAGAGTCACGAACTGTCTGGAGTTTAGCCAGGTCTCTAACTCGAGGACAGAGTGTCTCTCGCTATGTCAGTAGTCATCTTCCACGCCGACCCCAGTTGACCAACTGGAGGAGAATGTGGACAACCCAGACCCCACTTCCTGGTGGCGCCCAGGACTGGTGGCCTGTGAATAAACCGTCTTGCATGCCCTTGTGTGTCTGTCTTGGGGAGGAGAGTTGGCCAGGGGAGGGTGACAGGGAAAAGGGCACTTGCCAGAACAGCACCCTCGCTCCTTTTACTCACTAGGGACATCAAGGTCCCCTTCAGGTGCAGGCACCTTAAAAGCCCAAAGGTGATCAGGGCAGGGCCTTGTCACGCCGCTGAGTCACCCAGCCTGGAGCTCCTTGTCCCCATCTGGTCCTGTGTAATCACTGATGTAACCAAGCGCAGATAGCTGCACAATGGGGCTCTGTACCTCGGCGCTGTGGGAGTCGCTCCCTCCTGGTCGGGGCCAGGGTCACAAGGCCGAGGCAGCCAGATCTCGCTAGGGCAGCTCACAGCGCGGCGGCCAAGTGGACGCAAGGGAGAAGGGGGCGCGGCCTGAGGAAGGGGCGCAGTCCCGAGACTAAGGACCCGCAGGCAGCGCGGGCTCTCGGCGGGAATCCTCAGGTCACAGGGGACTCAGCCCCGAAAGCCCGGAGCCATGTGCGCATGAGGTGAGCGGAAAGTGGGATAGTGGTCCGAGCCGGAAGTGAAGAGGGGTGACCGAAGAAGGAGCTGGAGGAAATGGGGGGCTGGGGCTGCCGGCGATCCCACCTCCTACGCTGCCAAGAGTCCGGACAGCCCAGGGGGCGGGGCCTGCCAGGTGTCCCGAACGTGCAGGGGCGGGGCCACGAGGGGGCGGGGCCTCTAGGAGGCTCGGCCGTTGGTTCCTTCGGGGGCGGGACTGGATGGTGGGCGGGGCTAGTGGCCGGCCCCGCCTCCTCGGGCGCGGGCTTGGCACACCCAGACGCAGCCCTGCGCGGGCTGCTGGGCCATGGACCTCAGGCCGGCCGCAAGCCCCCGCGAGCCTGCCCGGCCTGCGCTTTGACAGGTGGCCCAGGTAAGGCCAGCGGCGCGACCCAGAGCGTGCGTCGCCAGGATCGCAGGGCGCGCGGCTCCTCCCAGCCCCTCCTCCGCCGAGGCGCCCGGAGGCCCCGCCATCTGCCTCCCGCCACCCTCTTTGTCCCGTAGACCGCTGGGCACCTCAGGCGCCCCCGGCTCGGCCCGGCCCCCGCCTGCGTCCAAGCGCTCGCGCTCACACCGGACCGCCTAGCGCTGCTCCGGCCGCCGCCCAGACTTCTGCTCCCCTCCACGCCTCGCACGCCTGCACCCTTCCGTGCAGGACCCTACTCCCCCAGCCACAAGTGCCTGGCAACTGGAGGCGTCCGGGCCAGAATGGGACTGTGGACACGTTTTGTTTGGGTTTCCCAAACTTCTAGCTAAAAACTAAAAGGAGCCACGGATTTGAGAGAGCTCATTCATTAAAGTCTCCTCACTAGATAAGAGCAGCTCTCCCCACACCCACGCCCATGAACTTGCTTTTTCTAGGTCACCCTTGTCCCCACCTTGCTCAGAGGCCTCAGCTGTGCAGCCCAGGCTCTTCTTATCCCTCTGCAACCCAGCTGTCGCCTCCCTGTGTCCTTCAAGGAGCCACCAGCACTGACCTCTGTCTTTTTCTCCTCTTGTCCCCAGACGGCCACCATGGGCCAGTGCCATTACAATGAGACCATTGGCTTCTTCTACAACAACAGTGGCAAGGAACTCAGCTCTCACTGGCGGCCCAAGGATGTGGTGGTGGTGGCCCTGGGGCTGACTGTCAGCGTGCTTGTCCTCCTGACTAACCTGCTGGTCATCATGGCCATTGCCTCCAACCGCCGCTTCCACCAGCCAATCTACTATCTTCTTGGCAACCTGGCGGCGGCCGACCTCTTTGCTGGCGTGGCCTACCTCTTCCTCATGTTCCACACAGGCCCGCGCACCGCCCGGCTCTCACTCCAGGGCTGGTTCCTGCGGCAGGGTCTGCTGGACACCAGCCTGACAGCATCCGTGGCCACCCTGTTGGCCATCGCAGTGGAGCGGCACCGCAGCGTGATGGCCGTGCAGCTGCACAGCCGCTTGCCCCGCGGGCGTGTGGTCCTGCTCATTGTGGGCGTGTGGGTGGCCGCCCTGGGCCTGGGGCTGCTGCCTGCCCACTCCTGGCACTGCCTGTGCGCCCTGGACCACTGCTCGCGCATGGCACCCCTGCTGAGCCGCACCTACCTGGCCGTGTGGGCCCTAACTAGCCTGCTGGTTTTCCTGCTCATGGTCGCCGTCTACACCCGCATTTTCTTCTATGTGCGGAGGCGAGTGCAGCGCATGGCAGAGCATGTCAGCTGCCATCCCCGCTACCGAGAGACCACACTCAGCCTGGTCAAGACCGTGGTCATCATCCTTGGTAAGTGGGACACTCATCTGCCTGGGCCACAGGAACCTCCAGATGTCCTGGGAACAGTGACCAGCACAAGTGATCATGGGCCCAGTGGGGAGGGTGGGATGGCCCTTCCTACAGGAAACATCCCAAGCAGATGGCACAGAGGTGGACACCCCAATGCCAGGCCCAGTGTCTCCGACAAGACAGAGGACTGGAGTAGAGGGTCGGCAGGGCCTTAAAGGTCAGGGACAGGGTCAGATGTCCTCTCTGCCCCATAGGAAACTCTGCAAACTGTTGTATTATGTCGTGTTTTGCAGTACTGAATCCAGGGATGTCTACTACTGAGCTGAGCTACAGCCCCAGTCTTTTTATTTTTATTTTTTATTTATTATTTTTTTTTTTACTTCTTTATGTGGGAGACTACCTGAGCAGCTCTCTTTGAAAGAAAAGCAACTGTCTCCATTTTGACTGAGTCTGATCCTATTTCCTCAAATTGTTATGTACAGAGCTGGCTAGGACTTCTGTTTATCCTTCAATTGGCCTTAAGCAATGTGTACTGGTCTAGCTGAGGTGCTGGTGATAGTCTTTGAAGGTGGCATGCGTGTTTCCCTGGTAAGCCTGCTGCTCCTTAATGTGAGCCGGGTGGAGACAGGATGGTAGAGCTAATGCTCTGCGCTGCCAGCTGGGATCGAGCCTCGAGATAGAGGCTATGACTTCCTGGGGCTTGAAAGACTACACCAAAGCTGAAGCCCTAGACTTCCCAAAACATTAAATACTATATAATGCAGATTACTCTCTCTGCATATCCTCTCTGCATATGGCAGAGGTAAATGTAGGCCCCACACCTAGCTCAGCTCACAGTAGTCACCTACTTCCCACAATTCTCAAGCCACTCCCTCACTGAATAAAAACTGGGTGAAGACTTGGGTTGCTCTCTTGGTTCCAGAAAGCCATGTCATGGCAGAACTTAGAGCCCCTCGACTCCCCGATGATTAAAAATATAATTTAGTGTCCTCATTTTCGCCGTGGGTTGCACGGAAAGTGGTAGATTGGAATCAACTTGATGGGATTCCAATAACGTAACTTTGGGGTTACAAATATTGGTTTCTTAGACTGAGAAGAGGCCCAGGAAGCGTCTCCTACATCTTTATACTGAGGTTAAAACCAGAGAAGCTTTCATTTTTCATGAACTATATTTCCAGCACCCACTCTCCTTGCCTTTTTTATATTTTGCAGTACTGGTGATTGAATTCTGAGCTCGACACTGAGCTTGTATCACCAGTCCTTTTCATTTCATTAGTTATTTTTGTTTATTTTCTTGAGACAGGGTCTCACCATGTAGCTGAGGTTGGCCTTGAACTCATTATGTAGCCCAGGTTGGCCTCAAACTCCGGGTAATATTCTGCCTCAGCCTCCCGAGTGCTGGGATATGATGGGTATATATGACAACATGTAGCTATTTTTGGCTTTGCTTTTGATTTTGCTTCTATTATCATTTTTGAGTCTAAGGCTTTGCTATACAGTTTAGGCTAGTTTGAACTCACTATGTAGCCTAGACTAATTTCAAACTCCTGAATACCTATTGCCTCAGTCTCCAGAATGCTGAGATTATTTGTGTATGCCACTGCTGTCTTCTTATTTTCTTTAAGACATAATCTCTCTAAGTAGACCAGGCTAGGCTCAAACTTGCAAACCACTACTCCCCCTGCCCCCACCCAACTTTAGCCTCAGAGTAATGTGTAATCTGAGATTACCAATAGTTTTTCCATTTTGAGACAGGGTCACACTAAATTACCCATGTTGGCCTCAAATTTGCAATCCTCCTGTCTCAGCCTCAGGTAATTGGAATTACCAGTCTGCAACCATGCTCAACTTTTTCATTTGGGACAAGGTCTCACTGAGTCGCTCACAGTGGTCTCAAACTTGTGATCCTCCTGCCTCAGCTTCCTTGGCAGCTGGGATTACAGGTGTGTGCCACTCTGCCTGGCTCTTAAGAGATTCTGACAGCAGTACTGTGGTCTCTCTGGCTGCCAGGATGTAGAAGGACCCGGATGAGGATACACCTGCCACCCAGAGCAGGGTCGGACTGTCTTAACTGATGCCTTCCCCTCAGGTAACCAACCTCCCAAAGTGACCGCCTTCTCCTTGCTGAACAAATCTCCACAGAGCAGCTGGGCTGCCACTTTGTAGTAGTTAAGAAAGCCCTGCCCTCCTGGGTTCTGCCTACCTCCTGAGGCCGCAGGGTTAGCAGCCACTGCCCTGTGTGGGCTCTGGGACCACTCGGAGCTCCTGGGCCCTGCTCACCGCAGCCTCCCTCCACAGGGGCCTTCGTGGTCTGCTGGACCCCGGGCCAGGTCGTGCTGCTCCTGGACGGCCTGGACTGCAAGTCGTGCAACGTCCTGGCGGTGGAGAAGTACTTCCTGCTGCTGGCAGAGTCCAACTCCCTGGTCAACGCCGCCGTATACTCCTGCCGGGATGCCGAGATGCGTCGCACCTTCCGCCGCCTGCTGTGCTGCCTGCGCCTGCGCCGCTCCTCCCGCGAGGCCGCCCTGGCCCAGGCCTCCACCCGCACTGGAGCCAGCACGCGCCTCGAGCCTCCTGAAAACGGCCACGCGCTCATGGACTCCACCCTGTAGCCGCGTCCACCCCAGTGGGGCGCCCGGGCCGCCGCCTCGCTGGGCGCACACCTCGAGCCTGGGCTCCGCAGCTGGGGTGATCTGCACTGCCCAGAAGAGTGGGCCGGTGCCGGAGTCTGGCTCTTTCTTACTTATCTCAGGTTTTAGAGTTTTTTAAAGGACATTTGTTTTTTTACGGTACATCATGGTAAACACGCTGGGCCAGTTCCTCCACGAGGTACTGTGGCTGCTTATGGTAGAAGATGTAAGGATTGCCCCAGAGTGGTTGTTCTCCCTGTCATCCCAGCACTCCAGAGACTGAGGCAGGAGGATCGCAGTGATTTCAAAGACAGTCTGGGGTAAACAGGGAGACCCTCTCTCAAAAAAAAAAAAAAAAAAAGAAAGAAAGAAAGAACAAATGAATGAGCAAACAAAAGAAAGAAGGAGAGACAGACGTGGCTTCTCCTGGTCTATCTGCTTGCTGTGACAGAAGACAGGGTAGCCCTTTCGAGCTCTGTGGCTCTGAGACTGACACTGTAGCCGACACAGAGAGGGGTGCTAAATGTGAGCCAGGGGATGATGGGGCTCTTTGCAGCCTGCAGGGTGGCCTGGGATCCCCAGGGAAGGCGTGTTACTGGAAGTAAACCTTTCCACTCTAAGTCTGCAAAGCATGGGTCTGTCACCAGCTGGGGCTCCTCTCCCTCTGGCTCCTATGTGTCCTTTTTTTCTGGGTTCAGATTGTATTTGATGGTTCTTTGAGGCCGTGTCTTGCTATGAAGTCCCAGCTGGCCTTGAATGGACACCGATCCCCGTGCACCAGCCACTGCATGCTGAGATGATAGCCATGTGCCACTGTGCGGGCTGAGTCCAGACTGTTGAAGGCCCTATGTCTGGCTGGCTGTCGTTGTCAGTCCCGCCAGCTACATCGCATTCACAGGTGGAAGGCTGCAGGATTAGGGAGTTCTCTGTCAAGCTCCTCCAGTGTGCCCAGCCTGCCTCAGAGCACTCGTGCCTGCTGCCTCTTGGGGCTCACCTGTCCCTTTTCCTGAGTGAAGAGTTCCCCAGAGAGGCTGAGATTTGTCCTGTTCACACAGCCTTGGCCCAGGAGCCCACAGCAAGACGTACGCTTTCCTCTGCCACTCACAGCCCCCCAAAGCCTCCGGTGGGCCAAGTAATGTGACCAGGGACTGCTTCCTGGTGCCACCTCACATTGAGGACACAGGACTGTGTCCCTGCTTCAGAGGCACATGCTGACAATCACCACGAATTTGAACCTAGGTCAGTTTAGAGTCCAAATAGTTTTCTTCTTTTTTGTGGTCCTGGTGATGGAGCATGTGCAGGCAAACGCTACCCCTCGGCGCTCTCGTCTTAAAGCAGTAAAGCATGCATTTCTAGCCGGGATCAGTGGCACATGTCCGTGATCCCAGTCCTGGGGAGGCTGAGGCCAAAGGATCACTGTGAACTCAAGGCCAGCCTGAACTACATAATAAGACCCTGTCTCAAAACAAGATAAAGGAGCTGGGGAGATGGCTCAGTAGAATAAATGCTTGCCTGGCAAGCGCAAGGGCCTGAGTTCTATCCCTAGTTCTGCATAAAAAATGAGATGAAGTCCTCTATTAATTGGCTTTAGGTTTCCCCCTGGATATTGCCTCTCCATCTGTGAGGAGCAAGGCTGAGCTGAGGGGGGCAGGCGCCATCGCCCCATAGCAGCGCACGCGAAAAGCTCCATCGGCAGCACCAGAGCCATGGTGCCGGACGTTCTCCACAGCCCCAAGCTGCTGCTCAGTACCAAGGGCCTACATCTCCAGAGCTGACCCTGTCACCCTCCCAGGTGCAGCCCACAACACAGGCGTCCAGGCCTGGTGGGTAAACGTGGCACCCTGGGTCCTTCAGCAGCCAACCAATTTCTGTGGTTGTGCCCGCCCTGACTCTGATGTCAGCCCCTCAGGGTGTCCCTTTGGGACTGTTTTGCTTATATTTTGGGAACACAGTCTCACCACGTAGTCTAGGCTGGCCTCCCTACTGACGGCGATCCTCCTGCCTCAGCCTCTTGAGCATGCCACCACTCCTGACTTTGGAATCTTGTCTCATCCGCTTTTCATCTGGTTTCCCTCCTCTGCCAGGTGCCGTCCAGTTTTGTCTGCTGGTCCCTGAAACCTGTAGTGCCCGCCCCCAGCACATGCAGCCGCCCCTATGTGGGGCCCGGACCTTGACCCTTGACGAGGCAGCCAGCATTTGTTCTACGACTTCCGGTCTCTGCCTCAAAAGGCCAAGTGAATGCATCAGCGGGCTTTCCTGTGCTTGCGCAGAACCAGCGCCGCTCATTTCCGGCTGCTATCGTCGGGGGGGGGGGCGGGGGGCTGCACTCCTGGTGATCCCAATACAGGCTATGCCTGCCCACTAGCTCTAAAGGCCAGAGACGAATTTCTCCAACTTGGGGTGCACTTCAGGGCAGTGAAGTGGGCTGCACCTGGGAGGGTGACAGGGTCAGCACCTTCTTTACTCGCTGGTGAACCGTGTGCTAGCTTCCTGGCCTCTGTGGCAACGCTGAAGATTGAATGCAGGCCCTTCGCCCAAAGCTACATTCCCCAGGCACCCCCTCCCTTTTTTTGGGGGGGGACAAAGTCTAGCTATGTAATTCAGGCTGACCTTGAACACCTAAGGACCCTCCTGCCTCAGCTTTCTGCATGCTGAGATCACAGGTGTATACCACCACACTCACCCGAAGCTGTCATCTAGGAATCTGCCATCAGGCCCGCAACCCAGTGGAGCGAGAGCATAGACAAGCAGGTGGGGGCATCTGAATCCCACCTTGCAGCGGTGAACATTTTATTTCTGAAGTGGAGAGGTGCCTTCAGTGCCACCCTGCTCTGCCACCAGGAACAGCTGTGTCCAGGGCCGGGAGAAGAGTAGGGAGCCCTAGTGACACTGCCTAATGAGGCTGGGGGAGCAGTAGGGACCCAAGGCGACCGGGGGCTGGGGAAGTGTTAGAAGAATTCAGCTCCAACCGGACTCCAGCTTGCGCTCTCCCCGGAGCAGGGTGGAACCGTTCAGCACCGTTGTCTTGGCAATCCCCCAACTAGCCCTGGGCCTTCGAGAGTGGGTCTACATGGGGCGTGTCCCCGAGGCGATGCAGGGTGCTGATTGGCTCTTCGCGGCCGTGGCGGCAGGCCCGTGAGGGGCTCATAGCGACGATTGGCTAGACGCCCCAGAGGGTGTGGGCGCACCAGCAACAGTGGGCGACTATGGCGCCCGCGCAGGCGCTGGGTACCGCCGAGGCTGAGTACCGCTGCCCATCCTACCCTCAGATGACCACGTCCAAGACAGGGCTATGAATTTGACCAATAAGACATTTATTAGGTTCACGGCAATGAACTAGGTACTGACCTGACCCTGGCTTAGTTGGCCTCAGACTGGAAGTGATCCTCCTGCCTCAGCCTTCAGAGAGCCTGGATGACAGGTGCATGCCATCACACCGGGTCCCTTCTGCAAATCTGACGCCTGTCACATGCCTTTGCCTGGATTTCATGCAATCGCCTGCCCTTGCCAGAGTGCCCGAAGGTACTGACCTGGCGCGTGCACTGTCGAGAGTGAAGACCCTGCTCCCAGCATCTGCGTTCCACCAGACGTCGCTTCAGGGGAAGTGGGGGGTCTGAGGCGAGGCAGCTCCATAGGGGCTCTCGGGCGGTGGTGGGTGGGGGCTTCCCCACACCCGAGGAAAAAGGGGGCAGTGCCTCTGTATTGCTCAGGGGTTGGGCTTTTGCAGAGAGTTCCTGATCAGGAAAGAGATGAGTAGCTATGGCTTACTTAAGAAAGGTATGGTGGGGCCGGGGAGATGGCTCAGTAGAAAAAGCGCCTCCCTAGCAAGCGTAAGGGTCTGAGTTCAATCCCCAGTTCGGCAAAAAAAAGGTATGGCTTGGGCCAGTCAGCGGATAAACTGAGAAATACGGACATGTACAGACCTCTTCACAGACTTCACTCCATTCTAAAAGTCACTATTCTGGTGCCAGCCCCTGGCACAAGCCTGTCTCCCCAGCACTCAGGAGGCTGAGGCAGGAGAATTGCTCTGAGTGTCAGGCCAGCCTGGGCTACAGAGTGAGACCCTGTCTCATAAAACAAACAACTAAACAACAACAACATGACTAACGCACCTGCACTGTCTGGCTCTCCTCCAAATAAGGCACGGAAGGGTCTTCAGTGGTGACCTCTACCTCCTGTCTGCCCTCTGCCTCCCACATGGCCGTTCCAGGGCTCAGCCCCACTGTTCATTTCTTTCCTTTCTTGAAACTGTTTCTCGTGGCTCCTGTCACTGGCAGTTTGTTCCTGTCTCCTTGCAGGGGCTGCCACCTACCTTGCCTGACTAGACCCCTCTTTGGTTCAGAGATTGAAGGAGGGAGGGGTTTACTACTGAGGTCCAGGTCCTGCCTTTAAAAAACAAAACAAAACAAAACTTTGAAACAAGGTCTCAGTCTAGCCAAATAGCTCAGCAGATTAAAGCACCTGCAAGCAGGCTAGGGGCCCAAGGGTTTGATCCCAGGGCCTCTCATGACGGCCCTGCCTCCCAGATTGCACCAACGGTGATTGAGACTGGGCTTGGAGGTGTGCCCCTGTAATCCCAGCATTTGAGAGGCTATAACAGGAGAATCACTAGGAGTCTGATCCAGTAGTGAGACCCTGAACACCCTGTAGGCCCTTCCCTAAGATAGAGTCAGGAGAAAAATCTCACTTAGTTGCTGCAGAGATCTTTTTAATATGCTTTTCTCCTGGGCTCCATTCTGCATGTGTACAAAGTCAGGAGATAGGACAGACCCTCAGCCAGCCCCAGCACACAGCAACACCTTGTCTCAGAACTACACAAACAAACAAATCAACAAAATGCATTTCACTGAAGGATAGGCACACACATCAGTGGGACAGAATCTTAAAGAAATCAATATCCACGGCCATATAGTTTTTGATACATGTACTGAGGCCTTCCATGGGGAAACAATGACTGGTACCGGGATAAGTAGATATGCACAGAGCCAGAGAACGGAGGTATGGTCCTGTCCTCCATATAGAAGTAAAGTTAAACAAGTAATATTTATAGGCAATGGAGTACAACCCTGCTGTGAAGGGCAGCCTCCCGCACTGGTAGGCAGGCCGGAAGTTGCGCTTCGGGAACGTACCATTAAGTGGAATGAGTCACACACAGAGCTTTAGCTTTAGCCCTGCAAGGGTTACCTCATATGAAAGCCCAAAATACAAGAAAGAGCGAAATCAAAGACACGCAGAAGGAGTGGGGAGATCTTTTGCAAATGGGTAGGGGTCAAGAGCTGGAGAGATGGGGTAGGGAGGGGAGAGCAAAAGGAACCGAAACAAGGAACGGAAAAGGTGGGCCAGCCAAATAGCTCAGTGGATTAAAGGGTCTGCAAGCAGGCGCAGGGGCCGGGGGTTCAGTCCCGGGGTTGCTGAGATGGCGACTGAGACTGGTGGCACCCGCCTGTAATCCCAGCTCTTGGGAGACTGTAAACAGGCGGATCACTACGAGTCCGAGCTAGTAGTGAGACCCTGAACACTCTGTAGACCCTTCCCTAAAAAATAAGACATGGAAAAGGCGCTTCTGCAAACCCGAGGGCACTACGAGAGGGAGCAGGGGAGAGAGCCCAAACTAGCCCAGACATGCGCTGTGCACAGGCATGCGCACTGCAGGTACCCAGGAAGAAAAGTGTAACTGGGTGCGTTTAAACATAAAAATTAACTGCAACGACAAGTTGGGAGGTGGCTGGTCCTGGCTTCCTCCTGGGCATCTAGGAGAAGGGCATCTAGGAAAAGAAAAACTCCAAGGGATGAAATGACTCAAGGTAAGAGTTAAGAGCTACGGATGCGGCCCTGAGGGCTGAGCGAGGACTAACCCATCACTTAGGCAATGGTTTGTTAGAAACGACAGCCAAGCAACACAGGAAAAACAGCCAAACCTGATTCCACCAGAGTGAAAAACTTTTGTGCTCCAAAGGGTAAACAGGCTGCGCCGAGAGTAGGAGGCGATACCTGCAAATCCCTTGTCCGCTAGAGGAGCCACAGACTCCCCTGTGAAAGACCGGCTGGGTGGACCCTGCTGGCAGAGGCATGCCTAGCGTGGGTGAGGCATGGGTTGCATCCCGAGACTGCAGGAAAAACAAAGGCACAAATTTTCTGCCTTACTTTTGTTTTTTCTTTTTCAAAACAGGCTCCCACTACGTAGCCCAAATTGGCCTTGAACTTCTGCAATCCTCCTGCCTCAGCCTCACCCAACTCTGGTCTGTTTAACTTCATCTTTAATTCTAAAAAAGCCAGTGGCTATGCTGAGTGGGCCCCAGCGGAAGTAGGGTTGCCCTTCCCTTCCCCCCCACCCCCCAGTCCACAGAAGGGGGCCGATTTGCATCATCCCTGGTCGTCTAGTCCCCGGCCTCGGCCTCGTTCATCAGTGCACTAGCAATGCAGCCCCTCTTCATGGACTCCTCAGTGACAAATGCGGCCTTTTCGTTTTTTTTTTTCTTTGTCTGTTTGAGATAGGGTCTCACTATGCATAAAGGTTGACCCTGAGCTCACTTTGCAGCCCCAGCTGGTGTGGAACTCACAACAACCTTGAGGCCTCAGGCTTGCACCGAGAGGCCTGGCTTTTTTTTTTTCCTTCTGTTTTCTTAATGCATTCTAGAAGGCGGCTTGCTCTTCCTGTCTGCTCAGGAAGCTGTTGCTCTGACGACTTCTGTCCTACCTGGGAGCCTCTGGTGCTGAAGCAGGAAACCGCTGTGAGCCTGCTTGAGTGCCGTGCGTGGGCGGCAGCCGCAGGTGTTCTCCAGCCTCCAAGAGTCCCCACGTACCCCAGGTGGCCACTCGGGCCCAAGGGCCTCTGCAGACCCTGATGCCCTCTGCACCCACCAGCTCCCTGAGCACAGGGGGCAGTCCCGGTAGGACACCCGAGGATGAGTCAGTGGCGCGCCATCACAGCCAGGCCACAGACCTCCCTACAGGGACAGCTCACCCCAAACCACCCACCTCCCCCATGGTGCCCACTGGTGGGAGTGTTTTGTTTGTTTTTTAGTTAGTTTGTTTTTGGCAGAATCAGGGATCGAACTCAGGCCTTTGCACTTGCCAGGGAATGATTTTTCTTTTTGAGGCTTGGTCTCCATAGGTAGCTCAGGCTGGCGTTGAACTCACTATGGAGCCCAGGCTAGCCTCAAACTCTTGGTGGTCCTCCTGCCTCAGCCTCCCAGATTTTGGGATGACAGGTATGCACTACCATGCCCGGCTCAGAACTCTGGATTTAGCTGTGAGGACCTGATAGTCACCTCACAGAACTCGTAATCTGGAAGCCTGGTGGAACAAAGGCGGGGTTGAATTTGCAGCTGTTGGGTCACAGTAGTATTAGGGCAGGCTGGGTGCGCCCCAAATTCACACAGCCGGCTTGGCAGGTAGCAGGAACAGCACACAGGCCAGTGCAGGTCGGGCCCGGCCTCCGGAGGAAAGAGAAAATAGGCTGTGTGAAATCTTGGCAGCCTGCTCCCTGGGCAGGTTCTTGGGCTTCTGCTGGGTTGGAGGTCCCCAAAGAGCCACCAGCGCCCTTCCCTATCCCCATACCTCACCAGGACTGATTACAATGGCAGGAATAAAACCTAGTCCAAAAAAAAAAGACAAGTCCAGAAAGTTAGATCAGTGGCAGCGGGGCTGGGGATACACAGGAAGTGACTGCTAACGGGATGGCGAAAACGTGGGGTGACGGCTTCACAGCTTGGCAAATCAAGCTGCAGTGAACTGCCGTTTGTGGGTGGATCCTCTGGCCAGTGGCTCTCCCCCACTAAGCCTGCCCACTCAGCTCCCGTTGGTCCAATGGCCCGACCTCTGGAGGTGCGGCCCCCACCACAAGCTGAGCACACTCGGGTTCACCCTTGTCGTTGCCCTCAGAGGCTCTGAGGTCACTGCCTTTTTGCAGTGCTGGGAATCCGACCCTAACTGCATGTGCTGGGCCAGTTTCCTCAGAATGGCTAGGCCCAAATCAGCCAGCCTAGAAATCTCAGGCACAGGCAAGGGACTAACACAATGCAGTTACCTCAGAACCCGTTGGGCCCCTAGGGCCTGCACCCTGCATGACTCCAGCCAGGGGGATCCGCCTTGCCTCTCACCACTGCTGCTCAGGGAAGCGGGCACATTTCTTTGCTATTTCTTTGGATAAGATTGCTGCTAGCACCCAGCTCTTGGTACACACCTAGAATCCCAGCAGTTAGGAGGCCGAGGTGGGAGGGTTGAAGGTTTGGTCCAGCCTGGACAACAGCTTATGGATTTCAACCAGTGCGAAGGTTCTGGCTTCAGTCTCCGGTACCACAAAAATACATTTTTTTAAAGACTGGTCTCAGACATTCTGGCACATACTTATAATTTCAGCACTCAGGAGGCTGAGGTAGGAGGATCACCATGAGCTCAAGGCCAGCCTGGCTACGTGATGAGCTCAAGTGGGCCTGAATCCAGGAGTGGTGCCTGGAATCCCAGCACACAGCCGGCGGGGGCAGGAGGATCAGAGCAAGTTCAGGATGAGCCTGGGCTACAAAATGAGCTCAAGGCCAGCCTGAACTGCATAGAGAGACTCTGTCTCAAAAGGACAATGAATGAATGAATAAAGTGGGATAAGAAATATGTCAAATGACTTAGAGGTTTGTTCCTGTCTCATCTGCTGCCCACATGGCACACAGCTGAGCTGAAATCTGGTCCCCAAGGCCTCTTGGCTGCCAGGCGACTGCACTGGAGGAGCCAAAGGCCACCCAAGGGACCAACTCTGGGATGAGCCAGCAGTGAGGGACAGTGACAAGTGTCTAATGAGGCCGATGTGGCACTGGGGAGGACAAACACAAGGAGCCGGGAGAGCTAGAGGCCTCAGGGAGCAGCCTCAAGCACACTCAAGGACTCAGCCTCTCCCCCAGGGCTGCAGACCACTGTAAGGAGCCACCAGGGTCTTCCTGGGTAGTTTATTGTTTTCGATGTTGCTCTTTTCACGAGCTTCTGTTGGAAAAATGTACAATCCCAGTGTCCAGTACTTCTGTCATCCCAGAACTCTGGGAGGCTGATGCAGGAGGGTCATCAAAAGTCCTAGGTCCACTTGGGTTCTGTAGCTACTCTGTTTCAAAAAATAAAAAACAAGCAAAAAATACAAGGCCAAAACTTTTGTCCTCATGCCTGTCAGCCCATCCTGCTCCTCCCCACACATACACACCATCCGGGGTAGAGGGGGGGATTAACCAGGAGTTTGGGGGAGAGAGGATGGCAGTGGCCATCCTTGGCTGTCAGGGATCACCTTATCCTGCAGGCCCTGCTGAAAGCTGGAAGCCCAGGACCCCAGAGTACCATGAGGTCCCCCTGGGCTGGGCTCTCTGGATCCATAATAAGATTAAGGCATCTGAAATAGCCAGCAACACTGCAGATGCAGCTGTCTCTGGGTGGTGATACCCCCTGTGGTATTCTCTCCCTGTGCCTGTCAGCCCATCCTGCTCCATATGTTTGCATTACTGACTCACTTGAGTTAGATTTGCATGTTCTTTGCACACCTTTTCTGGGCTTTGCCCTGCTCCAGTGGACCAGCTTGATAAGGGACAATGACTCAGACCTCTGGGTCCTCTTAGGGTCTTTGGTGGAGCCTGCACCACCCACAATCTGGTTCCAACAAATTAGTTCCACTTAGTAAAGGCCACTGGGGCCCAAGCAAGCTGGGCCATGCAGGACCTGGGAGGGACACAGAGGACAGTCCCTACCTGTCCCTGGATGACTGGCAGAGCACCGTGATCGATCTGAGGCCAAGGAGCTGCACCTGCCTCATTCTGCAAGTGGTGGTTGAATACCCAGAGCAAATGATCCTCGTGGGGAGGGGTGAAGATCACCACACAACGCTGTCAGAAGGTGCTGAGCTGTCGGCTCTCCAGGTTTTGTTCTTTTCAGACAGGGTCTCGTTGTGAAGCTAATGCTGGCCTTAAATTCACTAGGAAGCCAGGCCTCCTAAGTGCTAGGATGACAGGCGTGTGCCGGCATCCTTATTTTGGAATAGCAAGAAACTGGAAAGCAAGGGAAACATCTCCCCATCAAAACGTACATCCAAGTATAAATTCAGGAGCTGGCTGCCCGCGGGGCTCCAGGTCACAGTAAGCCTGGCAGTGCCCTGGGGACTATGTGCAGTGGCTTTCGGGCAGCTGCCTTTTCCGGCCACCAGGTGGCGCCACCTCGGCGTGAGCCGCACGGGAGCGTGAGGACTGCTGATGGCTTCCTCCGGGGTCCGCCTCACCTACGGTCCCTGGCTGCACCAAGCACCGGCTGCGCCCCAGCAGCACGCCCTTGCCACAGGCCTTTGCGCAGCCGTGCGGTGAGGGTTTCACGATTCAATCCTGCAGCTGCTTGGCCAGTAGGAGGGACTCCTGAATCCAAGGGACGTGCCAGGAAGCCCAAAGGATGCGGTGAGCCGCGGTCCCAGACACGGTCACCCACTGGGAG
>PVKA01001725.1:28682-72935 GCA_004027165.1 Ctenomys sociabilis
CTGCCGTATCCTCCGCCCGGCCCTCCCACTGCGTCCTTGACCCCCCCCCATCATTTTTCTGCGCCCCCTGTCTTTTTTTTTTTTTTTTTGTCTTTTTGAGACAGGGTCTCACTATGCAATTCAAGCTGGCCTTAAGCTCACTTTGTAGCTCAGGCTGGTCTCGAACTCACAACAATCCTCCTGCCTCAGCCTCCCCAGTGCTGGGATTACAGGCATGCGCCACCACGCCCGGCTTGCGCCCCCTGTCCTTTGCATTACCACCCCCTGGGTTCTGCAACTCCTCACCCTGCCCACCTATGGACTCCTTGGGGGTCGCCTGGGACAAAGTGGAGGGTCAGAAACAGGGTTCTGCCGTGGGAGGGCGAAGGTGGCTGCTCTCCCTGGTCTCCAGAAATTGTCCCCAGGCTGTGGGTCGGTGCAGTAGGCTCCAGGACCTTTTCGGACTTACCTGCAGCGCTCTGCGGCCTTGAAGAATGCCCCAACCATCCACACACACACACACCCGCAAGCGGGAGATCCTTGAAATGGGAATTTTGAGGACCCCCCCCCCACCAAGTGGGAATTTCGAAACTCCGTGCCCGAGCCCTAGTAGAAATTTTCAGATCCTCTCATCCACGATCCGGAAGATCTAGAGACACCCCCGATCTGGTTCTACGAGGTATAGTCAAGCCCCAAGATAGGGGCAGTGGCAGTTACAAGGTTCCCCCCACATACAGTTTCAAGATCGCCCACATCAAGTCTCAAGGTGGAAGTTAAGGAGCCCCAAGGCCCCACCCCTAGTAAATATTTCTGGTTTTCTTCTGTGCTGGAGATGGAGCGCGCGCTCTATTCTCCCCAGCGCCCAGTAAACATTTGTGTTCCCCTAGGGCACCAGGGGTGTCAGAGCCAGGCAAGTCTGGAGGCCTCAGCCACGGGAAGAAAACGAGCTGAGCTGAGGGATAGAGCTCTCGGTTCAGATACGTAACCCACCCACCCCGCTCCCGAGGGGAGTCACAGTTATTTGGGGGCCCGCTGCGTGCTAGACTTAAGCTCGCCGGACCTTTGTCCTCAGTTGGGCAAACTGAGGCTGAGGTGTGAGGAGACCGCGGTGACTGTGCACCCTGGGGTCTCTGATGGTTCAGGGACGGTGGGAGCAACCCGTGCGGTGCGGCCAGACCCGCAACGCGCCTTGTGGCCACCAGGGGCCGCACCCCGCCGAGACCAAGGTCCCCCAGAGCCTGGTCCGCGCCTCACCGCAGGAACTGGCTGTTTACGGAATGTGCCCCCTGCAGCCTCAGGAAAGCCGGGAAACCCCAGCCTCGGTTTCCCTATCTGTAAAATGGGGGGAGGGGGCCAAGGCCAGCGAGCACAAGGAAAACGTGTGGCGCTCAGCGGGTGCCGCGAGGGCACCTTCTCCTTCGGGCTCACGCGGCCACCGGCGGCCCAGGGGCGGGAAGGCACTGGCGCCTCCTCCGCGTGGCCCCTCGGGACGGGGTCCCCGCCAGGCGGGCTGCGTAAACCTCCGAGGGATCTTCCCCGGCGCCCAGGCCGGGGGCGGAGAGGGCGACAAGGACTCCCAGGGACCCTGAGGGCACCGCGGCACCCCTCAGGGCCGGCCGCCAAGCTGGGAAGCGGAATCCAGGGGCCGAGAGCGCGGACATTCCGCGGCCCCGGGCGGCTGCTCCTGCTGGCGAGCGCACGCGGCCTGGCCGGGCGGCCCGAGTTTCCAGCGTCCTCTCCGTCCGCCCGGCCCGACCGCAGCCCACATTCCGCCTCTCAGCCAGACTTGGGGGGAGGGGACGCAGAGGCCAGGCCACGCCCCTACAGGGCACGCCCTCCGACAGCCAGGTCACGGAGGATCCTTCTGAGTTCAAAGCAAACCTGGGCTACAAGGTGAACTCAAAGCCAGCCTGAGCTGCATAGCAGACCCTGTCTCAAAAAGAAAAGGAAGCGGAGGACGATCCAGGACATCCCCGGTGTTGAAAAGTTCTATTTACTGGGGGCCTGAGCTCCCGTCAGCCCAGTAATTTGCCCCCAGAGGACACTCTGGCATCAGTCGTCCGCTGCTCACTGGTGCGGTGTTCTCTCATCCCTCTTTCCAGCCTGGGGGTACATGTGGGTAGTTGGGTGTATCTGGGCCCCTCATTTTCACCACTGCTTCTGCCCAAGCCTGAACCCACACTACATGGAAGAATTCTTTTAGGACCTCCTCCTGAAGGAAGGGCCCAAGGGTTTAATTAAGCTTTACCCTGCGGGTTTGGGGAGAGAGAAAGCCTTAATTGGAGGGGCAGACAGCACCCTAAAGTGCATTTGCTTAGGGGAAAAAAAAGAGGCTGGTAAGGGAACTTTCCTTCAAGGGCTATTGACAGGACCTGCCCAGTCCATAGCCCCCCCCCCCTCGAGGTCTCTTTAACCTTCAGGTGGAGGCCGGCTCCGTCTCCCTCATCTGCTAAATATTTCCTGCCCCCTCCCATGCAATATCCTCAAGAAGAGTAGTGAATTGAGTTTTGTCTGTCTCCTTCCCCTGCTGGAAATGCTCACAGACAAAAAGAAAACTCTTAGGGCCAGGGAGATGGCTCCGTGGAATAAGTGATTCCCTGGCAATGGCCTGAGTTCAATCCCCGGTTCCACCAAAAAAAAAGAAAAAGAAAAAGAAAACTCTTAAGACCAGCATCAAAACTTGGGGACATCCTGATTTGGCAGGCTCCTGCCCACCCTTCAAAACCCCAAACAGAAAGTACTCTCCTCCAGTAAACCTTCCAGTATCTGGGCTTCTTGCTGACCTGAAGTTGACCCTACAGGCTGGGTCTGTTTTGCCTTCCTGACCAGTCTAAAATCAGCCCTGGGGCTGGGTTTGTGCACCTTCAAACAAATCTGTATCTAAAGGTCAGCAGGGGAGATAGCTTAGTGGCATAAGTTCAATCCACATATCAAAAAAAAAAAGAGGTCAGCAGGGAGACATCAGGCAGCCCTGTGTACCCCTAGGTGCATGTGTCCCCACACCAGGCCCAAGACAGCCCAGCAAGAGCACAGAATCTTCAGGGACCTTGAAGAGGGCTTGGGCCCCTCCTGGCCTCTCTCTGGGGAGCCGCAGTGGGTCTGACACGCCCCGCGTTTAGCTGATCGTGACAGCCTGGGCCTCTGCCCCACCCCCACAGTGTGAGCAGGAGGCTGAGTGGAAAGGAGCCCCTGCCCGGCCACATGGAGGCCCCGCGGCAGCCCTCGCGGACATACCTGAGGTTTGGCAGTGCCTAGGCTGAGTCAGCACGGGAGGGCGTCGGGATGGCCCTGAGAAGAGTGTCGCGACCTGAGGCCCCCTGTCCCCCCCAGCCCAGACCTGTGCATGCTGCCAGCTGTGGCCAGCTGTGCTCCCGGGAGCTGCACAGCGGAGGACCCTGACCTGGTTGCCTGGACAGCGCAGATCCAGTGCGTGCCGAGGGCAAGGGGGCAAGGGGACACTGGGCATCGATCGGGGCAGGGGTGAGATGCTCTCTGTGTTGTGCACTGCTCCAGTGTCACCCTGCTTAGGGTGCCTGTGGGGCACCCTGGGGCCAGCATGATGGCCAGACTATAAAGGAGAAAAGACCTTCGCCTACAGCATCAGGGCAGGGCGGCTCAGACACTGTGACCTCGGGGCTGAGGATAGCACGAGGCTCCGGTGACACACCCTTGCTGGGACACGACTCGCATGGGGCCCCTCCTGTCCCATTGAGGTCAGGTGTGAGGCTCTCACACTCACCTGGGCTCCTATTCTCTGGCAGCAGGCAGTGTTTCCACCAGCACAACGACATCGCCACCCAACCACATAGGTCCAGCCGTGCCATGCCAGGCTGGCTCTAGGATTGGGGTCTCGAGTGCGGGCAGCCCCTGCTCTGCCAGCTGATGAGTGAGACAGGCAGCAGGGAAGTGGTGGGTGGCAGCGCCAGACCTACAAGGCACATGGAGGAGCCAGGGGTGTTCAGCCAGGACAAGAGGCGCTGGGGCTCAGGGTTGGACCTGCACAGCTGTCACGAGGGAGGGCTGGGCCCTGGCAGTGAGAAGGAATCGCTTCTTCTAATGCTGGAGAGGCTCATAGGGGAACCTCTTGTGCTCCAGGGCCTCCTGCTGCTTGTAAGATCTGTCCCCTCCAGGCTTTGTACTCCAGCCCAGCTGCCTGGAGTACCCTTCTTGCCTCACCCACCCAGCAAACTCCTAGACAACCTTCAAAACCCAGTGCCTCTGTCTCCTTTTCCAGAAAACTTCTCCCCACCCTGTGGCAGCCACGTTTGCTGTGTGATCCTGGGGGCCAGTCTTTGAACTGGGAAGTGGGAGGGAACCCACTCTCCTGAAAGCACAGGTCAGAGTCCTGAGACAATGAACAAACACTGAGCGCCCCTCAGGTGCGCTAGGGCCGGCCGAGCAGGCCTGCATCCCGGCGGTGCCCAGTGTGTGTCTGTTTTTCCTTCCTCCTCTTGGCCTCTGCAGTTTGCAGACTTGTTTGAAGCACTTTCTTGTTCCAAAATTCCTCCTCCTGCTTGGTGTTAGGAATGTTAAAAACCCTGGGTTCTAAAATTATAAAAGTTGAAAATGCCGTGGGTGGGACCCAGGGCCTCCCGTGCCCTGGATCGACCCCGGGTAGCTGTGGCCAGGGTCTCAGGGGGGGCCCGGCCCCCCGCTTCCCCTGCTGTGGGCTGTGTGCTGGCAGCCCAGGCGGTAGGGGAATGGATTTTCCAGAAGCTGGGGCTACGCTCCAGGAGGGAGACAGCAGCCTGGTTATTTGTGTAGGGCTTGTTCTCCTGGAGCCTCAGTTTCTCCATCTCAAAGGTGGGGGCTATCACTTCCCTTTCTTTTGATTGATTGATTGATTGATTGATTGATTGATTGATTGAGACAGGATCACACTACACAATTCAGATTCATAGTGATCCTCCTGTCTCAGCCTCCCCAGAACTGGGATTACAAGCCGGGCATGGTGGCGCATGCCTGTAATCCCAGCACTCAGGAGGCTGAGGCAGGAGGATTGTTGTGAGTTCGAGACCAGCCTGAGCTACAAAGTGAGCTTAAGGCCAGCCTGAACTGCATAGTGAGACCCTGTCTCAAAAAGACAAAAATAAATAAATAAATAAATAAAAATAAAAAAATATAAAAGAACTGGGATTACAGGTGGGTGCCATCACACTCAGTTTCAGGACCAGCATCTCCCTAGCCCCTTTCTTTCTTTCTTTCTTTTTGGCAGAACACAGGATTGAACTCAGGCCCTTGAGCTTGCCAGAGAAGCACTTATTCCACTGAGCCATCTCCCTGGCCCTAGCCCCCCTTTTTCTTTCTTTCTTTTTTCTTCCTTTCTTTTTCTTCCTTTTCTGAAGCACTGGGGAGTGATAAGAGCTGCTGCATCCCCATTCCTTTTTAAATTCTGAGACAGAGTCTCACTAAATTGCCCAAGCTGGGCTTGAACTGGAAACCCATCTGCCTCAGCCTCCAAGCAAGCTGGGAGGAGAGTCACTGTGATGGGCGGGGAGGGGGCCGCAGGAGGCTGCCCCAACTGTGCCCTGTGTCTGCCCCAGCTCGGCCCGGCCAGGGCCCAATGGCCTCTGCGAAGGCTTTGGCCGGGCAGCCTGACACCTCATCACCCGGGCTAGAGCCACAGCAGCTGTGATCCAGCCACAGGGGTCCCCACACCCCTGCAGGACCCCACCAGGCCACCAGGCCAACATCCACAAACACAGCAAATGCTGCACAGGTCCTGTGTGCAAAGCTGACATGGGGCCATGAGTCCAGAGCCCCTTGGACCTGGTGCCCCTCAGAGATCCCAGGGACATACTTGGATTTGCAGTCTTCTGCATCCTCAGCCCTAGAGCACCCCAAGGGGCATGGGATGGAAGAGGTGGAGCTTGAGTCCCACCCCCTGGGCTAGGCCAGGCCACCGAGCCACAGGGGCAGTTGATGGCAGAGATGGAGCCAGGGTCCTGGCTAAGGGCCCCCCTACTCCATGCCCCCTTCCCTGGTGGTTGCTGGCCTGGCACGGGTCTCCTCCAGTCATATCACACTGATATTTCGGGTCCCACATGTGCTGCTGGGTTGAGACTCTGGGGTCACCCGGGGAGCCCCCCTCCTGCTGGGACTGGTGCAGGAGAATGGGGTGCTATCAGAGCCATGCCTGCCCCATGGGGTGACAAGAAGAGTTGCCTGTTGGACACTGTGGCCTCCAAACCTGAGACCCAGCCACATCCTGGAGCCCAGGCTCTTGGCCCCCACATGGTTCAGCAAGGCCGTGGGGCCCCAGCTGCCACCACGGTCACCCTCACTGCCTCACACACACAGGCATCCTTCAGTGCCCTGGGCCAGGCCCAGCTCCTGGATGCAACAGCCACAAGGCCTCATGCCATGTGTGTGGGTGTCCTGCAGGGCTCAGGTGTGCTTCTGTCTGTAGGGACACAGTGGTGCACACCTATAACCCCAGTGCTCAGGAGGCTGAGGCAGGAGGATCGCCATGAGTCTGAAGCCAGCCTGGGCTACACAGTGAGATCCTCCCTCAAAAAAACAAAACACGGGGCCAGGGAGATGGCTCAGGAGAATAAGCACTTCCCTGGCAAGTGCAAGGACCTGAATTCAATCCCCAGTTCTGCAAAAAAAAAAAAAAAGTGTATTTCTGCCCAAGGACTGGGCAGCCTTGCTGCCATCCCTCAGCCTCAAGCAGACGCCATGGGATCGACACAAAGCATCTTTAATTGAGCCCCCAGCCCAGCCCTGACACCCTAGGGTCTCCAAGCACCAAACACAAGAACTCCCAGCCCCAGAGCTGCCCTAGCATAGGGACCCAAGGAACCCTCTCCTTTCTCACTTGGCCTGGCCTGGACCCCACAGACCCCACAACCAGCCCCCGGTTTTATTTCAATAAATAACCCCAGAACACAGTGTGGGCCAAGGACCCGGAATCCAGGAGGAGACAGAGGCCGCGTCAGCCTCTGGACACCGGCTGTCCCCTCGCCCTCTACGCCCTCCTTCACTTTCAGGTCACATGGCAGCCTCTCGTGCCTGCGAGGCGTGCCATCTGAAGCGCCTATTTTGTGTTTTGACTTTCAGCTCTGGGTAGGGGCCCCCAAAGACCTGGGGAGGAGACATCTGGAGAGAAGGGAGCAAGACTTCCTGGGCAGAGCTGGGCAGTGAGCTCACAGCCCACGTCACTGGCCCCGGCGTGTGCGGGGAACCCTCGGGGGCCGAGCCGCCCGGCCCATCTCCCGGCGGATGTCATCCAACACCACGGCTGCAGGGGACTCCAGCACCCTCTGGAAGAGGCTGGGCCTGGCAGGCGGCTCTCGGCACTGAAAGGTGACGGCTGTGCCAGCCTCGGATTTCATCTCCCTGGAAAAGCCGTCAGAGGAGCCATCATAGCAGCGGCCGATGGCGATCTCCTTGGCCAGCCTTGGGCTCTGGTCTGTGACTGTGTAGATACCGTAGTTGTGACCCAAGGGATCCAGGGGCGCCAGCATTGCGAAGGTGGCTGGGTCATCGGTGGGTGCGGGCGGGGGGTGCCGCTCCAGGTAGTCCTGGAGGAGCCTGTTGACAGCCACGCGGCGGCAGCTGCCCTGGGGGGTGATGGTCACCAGCGTCCTGTCCACCTGTCGATGGTCGAACAGCATCCCGCCACACTTGAACTCCACGCAGGCTGCCGACGTGTTGGTGCGCTGGGGGTCGCGCACGCTACGGGCATCCCGCAGGCCATAGAGCTGCCCCCGCGTGCGGGGGTGGCTGCCCCCTGCATTGTGTGAACGCACCACCACCTCCTGGGGACCCTGGAGCTTCACCTTGAGGTAGCAGGCGCGGAACTCCTGAGGGTTAGGCCACCAGGACAGGAGATCGCCCGTCCAGGAGGAGGGCGCGCCCTCCCTGAAGGGGACAACATTGTACTCGTATTTGTCTGACTCCACACGCGAGAATCGGAAGTGGCTGGCAGTGACCGGTGCATCCTGACACTCGCGCAGGCTGCGCCACGGGTACACGGGCCCGTGGGCCTCACTGGGGTCCCCAGATCTGGGCTTGGCCAGGTTGATGCGGAAGCCCGTGCGTTTGAAGGCCGGGTCATCATGGTCAGTGCGCCGGTAGCCCAGCCGATCCAGGTAGGGCTGCGTGACACCCACAGTGGTCGGGAGAGGCCGGGGTTGCGAGGGCGCGGGCTCCAGCTCCTCGCCGCCCAGGGTGGCGGTGACCAGTGCTGTGTAGGCATCGGGACGGTCCTCATCACAGAAGGCCGGGAGGCAGGCGCCGTTGGGCCCAGTGACCGCACTGTCAAAGCGGCCCCATGCGCGCGGGTTGGAGGAGAAGCCAGGCGCGGGCTCCAGGTTCACGAGAGTCACCACCACGCCCTCCACCTGTTCGCTGGCCGTGAACTTGTCATTGGCGAAGGCACGGACCTTCACGAAGCAGCGGCGGCGCTCAGGCACGTCCAGGTTGAACAGACGCCGCTCGCGGATCTCCACGTTGCCAGCTAGGAACACTCGTTCCTCACGGCGCACACGGGGGCTAGAGGAGCCCTGGCGCAGGAAGCCGCTCTCCTCCTCCCACAGGCCGGTCTCTGGCTCCAGAGACCACAGCCGGAGGGCCTCGGCATGGCCGGCCATGTGGATCTGGTCCGCGGCCACGCGCACAGCCACGGGACCCGCATGCAGCTGCTCCGTGGAGCCCGGAACACGCAGGTCCACAGAAAACATCCCATAGGTCCGCAGTGGGGCCAGCTCGCCGTTGCGGTCCACGAAGCACAAGTCACTGGGGGCTGCCACTGCAGAGGCCAGGTCTCTGGGGTCCACAAAGGTCACCCGGGCCTCTACGGTGCCCGTGTAGGGGCTGCCACCCGTGGCCCGGATGGATCCAGGGGGCAGCACCAGCTCTGCAAAGGGCGCCTCTTCCTCCAGCTCCCCGAGGGGTATCGTGTTGCTCTGGCTGGCGTCCAACAGTACAGCAGCCTTCTTCCGCATGGCCTTGACCTCATGGTACACACCTGCTCCTCGGGGGTCAAAAGGCAGCACCCGGACTGTGTCCAAGAACTCACCATGGGGGTCCACGAATGTCACCACCAGCCGTTCCATGGAGGGTGGCACCTCGATGGTGAAGTCACCCTGGTAGGAGGTGAAGCCGATGGACTCCCGGCCCAGGAGGATCCTGGCAAAGCTCAAGGGCTCCCGGGAGTCCACAGCCACTACACGGCCCCGGACCAGCCCCCGCGGGGGCAGACACTTCTGGCAGCTACACTCTGCCACCACCTTCACTGGCAGGACATAGCTGGCACAGCGGATCTCCCGGTTCTCCAGGCGGTGCACAGCACAGCAGCGTGAGCCCAGGTCCCCACAGTGGCCACCAGAGCCCACGGGGCCTGGGCAGGGGATGTCGGGGCAGAGGCCCACGTCCAGGTAGGTAGGCCCGCTGTCACCTGGCCTGCTGCAGTCATCAGGGAGTTTGATGAGGTGCTCTTGGGGGCGGGGGTCACACACTGGCTGTCCCGGGGCTGGGGATCCAGAAGAAAGTGGTCAGGGTGAGGGAGCCTTGGGCTGGGTCAATATTGGGGTGGGGGGTGGCTGGGGTTAGAACTGGAGTTTGGGGCTCAGGGAAGACAGGGATTAGTGTGGAGCTGAGTCACTTGTAGCTCAGGTTAGGGACGCTCAGGGCTGGGCTGGGTGCTCACCCAGCACAGTGAGCTGGGCAGAGCCTGAGCTCACAGTGCCCGCCTTGCTCCACGCCTTGCAGTGGTAGGTCCCTGCCTGCTCAGCACGCAGCCCGCGGAGCTCCAAGTGGGTGCCAGACCCAAGCTCCCGCCGGTCCAGCAGCGTCCCGTTGTGGAACCTGGGGTGGGGGGACAATGTGGGGACCACAGAACGGGTCTGGGACAGCAGCTTTGCCAGGGCTGGCCTCTTCCTGGGGAGGTGGGTCCCTCTGGCACCCACCTGTTCACTCACATGCCAGAGGGGAACTCAAGACCAGCATGTGCTTCTAGAAGGCCTTTTATTTTTAAAATTCTTTTGAGAAAGGGTCTCACTAAATTGACTAAGCTGACCTCAAATTTGAGACTGTCCTGCCTCAGCCTCCAAGTAGCTGGGATGACAGAGGTGCACCACCACCTCCTGCCTCCCCCCCTCCCCATTCTAGCTAGGTCTTTGAGGCACCAAATAACCACAGGAAACCTTATCCAACCTGAAGCTGGAAGAGACCCATCTAGACCAGGGCCAAGCTTACCACAAGTACTTCTTGGGCACAGGATTCCCCGCAGCTTTACAGCAGAAGGTCACATTGTGTCCAGCCTCTCGCACACGGGACTCTGGGTGCTTCACCAGATAGGGCTTCCCTGGCAGCAAGTGACCCAGATCAGGGCCTGTCCCCCTCGCATGTCCTGAGAGCCCTTCCCAGCACCATGGCCTACCCCTGCTCTCCGCTTCCAGGGCACTCACTTAGTTTCTCCAGGACAATGGTGACCTCTGAGGAGGTGGAGCTGCTGGCCTCAGCCTGGGCCACACCCAGAGAGAAGCCACCTGCCTGGGCGCTCACATTGGCTCGGCCACCGGCACAGACCCCAGGCACCTGGAAGGCCCCGTTGGCATCGCTGATGGCCACAGTGCCAGGCCGGGCCCGCAGAGAGACTTTGGCTCCTGACAGTGGTCTCCCAGATGAGGTGACCACAGACCCCAGCAGGATGTGGTCGGGACATCCACAGGTTTCAGGGCTGCATTCTAGAGAGACACGGGGACAAAGAGGCCTCTATATTCTCTGCTGGAGAGGGCTTTCTCTCAATCACTCAACAAACACACCTGAAGCACTGCCCCCATGTTGTGCCCCTCTGAGGCTTCAGCAATGCCTGGGGGTGGCAGGAGAGAGGTGAGTGTGTGTGGTTGAGCCAGCAGGAGGGAACTGGGGTCCAGAACGAGAAGGAAGGCACCCTGAAGGAGAGGACAGGAGAGGTGTCTCAAATGATGGAGACAAGGTCAGCAGGGAGTGGTGGGGAGTCTAGCAGGAAGCTGCTGGGGCCGACTGGAGCACACTCCCCACCCAATCCTGCGGGCTCTCCAGAAGATGGAAACTTCCACTGGAAACTTGCGGGCAGAGGTGTTGGGAGGGCAGAGCCGGGGGTGGGGTCCCCCACTGGTCACTGAATGCTCCCGCCCGCACCCCCCTTGTCTCCACAGCAAGGTCTGCAGGCTGTGTTTGTGGAGCCTGGGTGGGGCGGAGTTTCCAGTCGCAGCCTGGCTGGCTGGTGGGGGAGGCCTGGGCATTAGGGCTGCCAGGGTGTAAATGGCGTCCGCCTGGGCGGGAGGGGGGTGCGTGCACGAGGGCGGAGCTGACTTCTGTTCTTGTACACCGTGCCCCCTTAGGAAGTGGCCCAGCAATCTGCCTCTGGCTTCGTGCCAGCCCCTGGCCACCCAGATGCGCACAGGGCAACTCTGCTTAAACTACCTGGTCAGGAGTCCTGGCTCAGAGGCTTCACACTTTCGAGCCAGGTCCTGCCTCCGCAGACAGACCCTAGTTCAATCAGCCCCACCTCTCCGACCCTGGGGTGCCCTAAGGCGCCAGCCCCTTAGCTCCCACGCCACGCCCCTCTGCACAGGCCCGGCCCATGACCTGCCCACCCCTCACTAGGCCCGGCTGTCTGCACAGGTCCCGCCCTTTCGACTCCCCGGACACAATTCCTGACCTCCTGACCTGGACCTGGGCGGTTGCTACGATGCAACCTACGGCCTGATCTGCAGCTCCCGGAGCAGGGACTCCCACGGCCCCCACGCGGTCCACGCGACCTCTAAGAGACTACAGAAGCTACTGTCCCCCCCCCCAGCCACCGTGCCCGCTCAAAAGCCTGTGACAGTGTGGGGTGTAGGCCCGTAAACTACTTCAAACGCTAGGTGTTGAAAGGCCCGCCTGCCAGAAGCCCCACTCATCCCGTAAATCCTGCCCCGAGACGACGCCCCCCCATTGGCCCGTGTGGGGACACGCCCTGAGCCACGCTCGCACCCCTCACCGAGCGGGCAGCGGAAGCGCACGTGGTAGTTGGAGCAGCGGCGGCCGCGCGGCTGCTCGCGGTTGAGGCACCAGAAGCCGCGCGCCGGGTTCAGGTGCACGCGCTCGCCCACCGCCGACGGCAGCGCCCAGTCTGTGGTGCGCGCCTCCAGAGCCAGCGGCCGAGGGCACACGCGCGCGGGCCCGTAGTAGAAGCGGATGGCGGCCAGGCTCTCGAAGTCGCCGTCTCCGCCCGGATGGTCCACGTTGAACCAGGATGTCCACTCGCTGGGCTCTGTGGGTACCATGCGCAGAGACCTGGGCCCCAGGACCAGGTGTCGCCCTGATCCAGTCCCACAGCCAAGAGGGGAGCCGGCCTCGCCCACGGAGCCAGAGCTTTCCTCCTGTCACCCCTGCCCCTCCCTGCCCCCAACCCAGCCTTCCTCTCGTGACCTTCCAGTCCGAGAGTCTCCCCCCAAAACAGAGGGGACTCCTCCCTGCTGACCAACCTTTCCAGTCCTCCAGGGCCGGCGAGGGCTGGCTGGTGTGCAGCGCGTGCTGTTCCTGAGCATCTGCAGGAGGGATGAGAGGTGGGGGTACGGAAGCGGGATGACGGGGCCGCTGTGAACCCTCTGGTGCAAGAGGGGGCCAAAGTCATCTCCACTTTACCCAGGAGGAAACTGAGGCTCTTAAAAGGCTTTCAGTCCCAGGCTTTTGTAGCTCCTTCCCTCTCTCAGACCCAAAGCCGTGGGTTGGGGAAGCCCATGTCCCCTTCGTCCCTAGGCTCGAGTCTCCTTCTTGGGGTGTCCAGCGGGCCCAAACTGATCAAGTTCATTCGGCTCTGTATCTGGTTCACCCACCTGGTGCTGCAAGTGCCCTACAGCAGTTCCCCATCCCTGATCCTACATAGCCCTCCCGCCCAGGTTGCCCGCAGGAAGTACCAGCGTCCAGTCTCACTGTCCCTGAGATCCTGGGCAGGGTGACAACCTCGGACGAGCACCCTCCTCCTCGGATCGTTGGCTCCGAGGCACGGGCTGTACTACGTCTCGGGGTGTCGCGGGTGCGTGGGAGGTGGCGGGTGGAGAGGGCCCTGACCCCTGGGCAGGAGACCTGGCGATTTAGGGGCTCCATAATAGGTTGGATCAGACGCCTCTGGAACCCAGAGAAACCTCAAGTTCCCGTCCATCCCATGCGTCCCTGTCCCTGCGGTATCTTCCCGGATCGTAGAAAAGGACGAGCTCCCTGCCCAGCTCTGAGAGGTCCCCGAGCTCCTGGGCCGTCGGAGGGGACCCAGACCTCAAGGGGCGCGTGACCCTCCAGTCAGGTCCCCTCTCTCCGCGCATGTGGGTCCTAGGCCAATCTCGCCTCGGGCCTCACCTCGGGCCCCAGCCAGATGCCCGGCGGCGGCGACACAGAGACAGAGCAGTAGTAGCCGTGATGCCATCGCGGGTCGGTCCCAACGGCCCAGGGAATCCGAGCCTGCACTGCGCTAGGATCCGACTCCGCACTAGCCGGTCTAGCGGCCAGGGGATGAGGACGGGGGCGGGGCGGGACTGTGACTACGCCCACCCAAGACAGGCCCATTCGCCACCACGCCCCCCGTGTGACCCGCGCAGACTACCCCCCCCTTCTTATCTGCTCCTGCTGCCTGCGGGAAGCGCCCCACGTGGCGTCGCACCGACGCCAGCCCCCTGGAGCGCAAAGCAGTAATGAGGCAGCGCAGCGGTGGTATCTGTTTATTGGTGGCCGTCACAGCGCCGCGACACAGTCAGTACCCGAATAGCCGGGCAGGCGCAGCGCGAACTTGCGGCGCACGTCGTCGGGCACGAACCTGCCCGCCACGAAGTGATGGCGCCCGGAGAAGCGGCCAGCGCAGCGCTTGGGAGCCGCCAGCGACACCAGCACATCCGGCTGCAGCCCTTCCTCGGCGTCCCCGCCGCCGGTCTCGGCGTCCCAGCCTGGGGACGAGGAATTGGAGTGGGGGTTGCGCCCTGCCCTTCATCCCACTCCCCTCCAGACCCAGCCTCTGCCCTGTCACGGGGTCCTCGCTAGATGTGCCCATTAGGGAAATGGGTACTGGAGAACTTCCCGCTCTCCGAACACAGCCTCCGCCCTCCACGTCGGGCTCCTTTCTCCGTCGGATACGGTCTCTGCCCTCAGACTACCTTCCCGCCAAGCCTCTGCCTTCGGACTCGGGGCGGGTTCGAGCCTCCCTCCCCGCTGCTCCTGAGCCCCACTTAGATGGTAGTCTCTTTCCTCGTGGCCAGACTTCAGCCCCCGCGTTCTGGACTGCAGCTTTCTCCGTCTGGCCTCTGGGTCCCCCCACCCCCTTTTGTTGTTTTTTTTCTTTTTTGGCGGAACCGGGGATTGAACTCAGGCCCTTGAGCTTGCCAGAGAAGCCCTTATTCCACTGATCCATTCCCCCGGTCCCTGGGCCCCCTTTTGACGTAGCAAGACCCCCCACAACATGTCGCAGCCTCTGTCCCCATTTAGTCTCACCTGAAGCTGGCTCCTCCCCCGCCCAGCCCCCATCCCTGGGCGCAGGCTCCTAATCGCCTCTGCAGCCAGGGCCCTCTGCTGACTCCCACCCTTGCGGAACACTGCTGGGGAGGCTGGGATCCTCCAAGTCAGGGGACATCCCCGCAGCGCAGCGCCCCGGCAGAAGGTCCGGGTCAGCCGCTGTTTATCCCGTCTGCTGTCCCTAATGGCTCCAGCAGGCACGGGGCGGCGGCCAGGGCCGTGCGGCCTCTGCCAAGTGAGCTCACGTCTGCCCAGGCCAGGGGGCCAGGATAGGCAGCGGCAAGGCAGCAGCCTGCGGGGCGGGGCCCCGGGAATCGGGACCCAGTCTCCGGGGCAACAGCCTGGGTCGACCCCATTCCCAGGATGGGTGCTCAGCGGGGAGTACACTCCATCCCCGCTGGGGAAACTGAGGCTCAGAGCGGGCAGACCGGCAGGAGCTTCCCCGATCTCCCACCCGTGCCCCTGACCGCGTGCCTGAGGGGATGTCCAGGCTCACGAGGGGGATGGACAGGAGCTTCAGTGTGGCCAGCGCGCGGGTGCAGGGCCCCCCGACCGCAGCGGGCTCCACGCCAGGGCCGAGCACAGCGTCCACCACCAACCCATAAGCATCGTTGATGAGCTGCACCTGAGGAGTGGGAGGGTCAAGGTGGCCTGAGAGTGACCACCTGCCCACTCGGCCCCATCCTGGCCCCAGCCCCACCGACCTCGGTGGGCAGGTAGGACAGGAAAGGGATGTCCATCTTCTCGCACTGCGTGGTCAGGTCGCGGTGCAGCAGATCCGGAGAGCGCGTGGGGTAGAAGATGGTGGGCTCGTACTCCTAAGGGGAGAGGCCTGTGGGAATCCAGCTAGGGCACGGGCAGTGGACCCGCCGGCAAGCCACGTCCCTGTGACCTGGGACTCTGGCAAGGAGAGGACAGGGTTTCTACAGGGACCAAGTCAGGGTGAGCCAGGGTATCACCACTACTCACAAACACCCGCAGGTGCCGAGCACAGACCAGCCCCACGGCCCCGTTGTGCTCCGGGCCGCATACAACCAGCACGGTCCTCTGTTTCCGCGAGAGGGCAGGCAAAGGGAACACCTGGGGGGCACAGCAAGGGCATAGGCTGGCGCCTGGAGAAATAGGACTGGGATGAGGGATATGTGGGGCTCAGGCCAGGAGAGCGGTGTTCTGGTCTAAGGGCTGAGACCTCCGTTTCCCCGGCCAGCAGAGTCCTGGCTTCAGGCTCTGCAGGAGATGGGTGGAAAGCACGCCTCCAGCCCCTGGCAAAGGCAGGCGCGGTTTGGTAACCTTGCCAGAGCCGCAGACAGGACTTCCGCGCCCCTTTTCCAGGGTGGCTGCTCCTCCTCGCTGAGTTTCCAGACGCGGGCCGAGGCGGCCGAGCTTGAGAAGGAAGGCCACTCCCCTCCCACCCCTGTGCCCCTTTCCTCTTCTCCCAACTGCTCCTTGTCTCTGTTGGCATGTCTCTCGTTTTCTTTCTGGTGCTATTTGGGACATCCTCAGCCCTTTTGATTTTAACAGAGTGGCCTAGAACACGTGACCTCCCGCTTTGGTCTCCGGAGTATGGAGTGACAGGTGTGAGCCATTGTCCCTGACATCAGGTTTCTGAGCCGGCTTGGGCCCCAGCCCCTCTCCTCCAGCTTCACTTTTGCCTTTAGCAAACCTGAGCGGCAAAGTGCCAGGGAGTGAATCGTTTTCCAAGGTGATCTGGAGCAGGCTGCCCAGCTGGGAACAGGCCTGACCCAGCCACTCCTGCTCAGCCTGGGTCAGGGAACCGATGACACCCACTGGGCAGGCACAAGGGAACCCGGACTGACGCGCTGGGCTCTGTCCGTGGCCGAGTGCTGGCTACCCCTGTCCTCCAGCCTCTCTAACCAGGACGCGCACTGCCTGGGCATGCGCTGTGAAGATGGGAAGGCTGAGTCCAGGTAAAGAAGCGTCCTGTGCTGCTTTTAAACGGCCACCGTGGGGTGGGGAGACGGCTCAGTGGAATAAGCACTTGCCTGGCAAGGGCCTGGATTCAATCCCCGGCTGGGCAATCAATCAATCAATCAATAAATACAAATGGCCACCGTGGTAAGAAAACAATGAAGGGGCCGGGGAGATGGCTCAGTGGAAGAAATGCTTCCCTGGCAAACCCAAGGGCCTGAGTTCAATCCCTGTTCCGCCAAAAGGAAAAAAAAAAAAAAAAAAACACTGAAGGCGGAGAAGTGAGAAGGCAGAAAGGGAGGGGCAGGAAGAAGAGGAGGAAAGGTGCCAGGCTCGTGGAGTTGGGAGTGGACTTACGGCCCTTTGTCCCAGGGGACCCATCGCCCGCAGGTGACCGACCACACATCAAGTCTGGAGAGTGGTGACCTCACCGCCGACCCTCCCCCTCCCCCCAGACAAACCCAGGCTGCAGCTCCACTTCCAGAGTGGCCTCGCTTCTCCCGCTGGCCCGGGCGAGGCCATCGTCCTGGGCCAGGGCTCAGGTACCTTGGTCACAGCCACGGCACTAGCGTGTCCGCACAGCTCCACCAGCTGCTGCCGCCCGAAGCGGTAATCCTCCAGCAGCTCTCGCTCCAAGGCGGCTGCCTCCGCCGCGCTGGGGACAGAGGAGGTATGGATTCGCGGAGACCCGCTCGGCCTCCCATCCACCTAGCCCAAGGGAGCTCCTGCAAGCGGCCCTGCGCTGGGGACTCCTTTCTCAGGGCCTACCAGCAACGGTTGAAGCGGTAGTCGCAGGCCTAGGCGCGCGCGCCCTCTGGTGGCAAAGGCGCGCGCGGCGGCCGAAGGTGTTTTCAGGGCTGGGATGCAACCAGGCCAGGTGGGAGAGGGCTTGGAGGTGGGAGATGGCAGGAGTGTGCACGCTGCACGGGGCATCTGGGAAAGGCGGGTTTTGAAAGCTGCAGGTCCTTTCAGTTTTTTGAGGCAGGGTCTTACTATGGAGTCCAGGCTGGTCTGAACTCGCAGTCCTCTGCCTCAGACTCTCAAGCTAGGGTTACAGGTGTGCGCCACTATGCCTGGCTTCAGTTTAATGGCTCAGAGAGGGAGACATGGGACCTGTGCACCCCCTCAAGTGCAATGAGGAAGTTAAAACATTTGTGACCACTCTGCCACCCCACTTGCTGTTCAACTGCTGTGGTCCCTATCAACCACTCTACACGGGAGGGCCCACAGCAGTAAAAATAAGGCCCTCGCTCAGAAGCCATCGGGGACTGTAAGATGGCAGGACACTGCAATAGGCTGGCGAGGCTGGGGGCTCTGGGTCTTCTGAGGAACACCTGGCTGCTGGCTGGCAGGGGCAGCCAGTAGAGATCGGGCCATCAGACAGGGGCAAGGTCTGCTGGTGGTGACCGCAGGTGGGGCCCCTATCCTTGCAGCAGTCGCACTTGGGGCCCTGGTGGGCACGAGTGGGCAAAGCACAGTGGGCATGGAGGACCAACAGCCCATCAAGAGCTTGCTGGGGAAGGTGACCTGGGAGAAATGCCACTAGATGTTTCGAGAGCCCTCGAGATGGGGACAAGCAAGTGCCTGGTGAGTTTGGGGCACAGAGCTTGCATCTTTGGCTGCTGGAGAAGGGGGCATCCGGGGTCCACTGGCTCTGATCTGGGAAAGCACGTGAAGGAGGTACACTGGGTTCAGGGAGAGGGACCTACTAGCTGACCATATCACACAATCTGGCTACCGCCCCTAGTGGACACCTGAACTTTAAATCTTCCAAGTGGTCATTTTTTGTGTCAGTGGGGATGTTGGGGATAGCAGCAGTTCTAGGCAAGTCAAAGAGGTGCAGCTGGTAGGGGATACGACCAGCCGCGGGGTACTGGAGGCTCTGCTCTGAGAGTGCCTCTTACTCCTCCCAAGTCCGAAGCCCAGAAAGCCCCAGGCCACCAGGGTCCAATGGAATTGGGCTGCCCAGGTGCCTCGCGACTTGGCCCACAGCGTGCTTTGCTTACCTGGCCATGCCTGCAGCTGTCCCAATCCCCCTTGCCCTGGGAGCTAGAGCCCGCAACATGACCTGCCTGCCCCTTCCTGCAGGGGCCACCTCCTTAGCCAGGTGAAGCTCCGCTGTCCAAAACCGCACTCACTGTGGCTCAGGCAGAACCTCCCAAGCCTGTTTCCTCCTTGGGACAGGTGTAGCAAATTGAACCCACACGGAGGTGGGGGTGGCAATGGCGAGGCACCATGAATATTCATGAGGGGCTACCTGCGGATGTGGTTGCCCGGGTAACAGGGCTTTGGTAGCATTGGCAACTGCAGGCTTTTTCCAGCAGAGGCAGGGCAGCCCCTGGCCCGCTCTGCCCAGTCCTCCAGGCTTCCTCCCTCTTCCCTCCCGGCTCGCCCCTCGCCCGCTGACCTGAGGAAACTCCGCTCTTCAGGAGCCTCCGTAGGCTCCTTGCTGCTCATGGTTGAGGTGAGGGGGGCGCAGTCTCCCCACCAACCTAGGCCTTTTAAGCTCAGCCCAAGGGGCGGGGCGACTCCTCCCGCCATTCCAGGATGCCCCACCAATCAAGAGCCGCCGCGAAGGCGCTGCGCGTGCCCATTGGGTAGTGTGTGAGGGCTACTTAACCCTTTGGTCCCCAGAACGAAGCCGCCGGCGGGAGGGAAGTGAAGCGCAACAGACCCACTGCAGAGGGAGCTGGGCCAAGGGTGAGCTACATTCCCACCACCCTGGGCCGGGTGACCGCAGGATCCTCAGGGTTTCAGAGGCTGCTGAACCCTGGGTGTCCATGGGGCTGTGTGGGTGGGTCACAGACAGTGGCTGGGTGCGCATGTGTGTTTATTCCCTGTGCGGACGCCCTATGCCGAGAACCACATGAAGCCATAGCTGGCGTTAAAGATCTCCTCCGGTGTGCGGAACACATACAGCTCACCAATGCCTGGTGGCACCCAGCGCGTGGTGTGGAACGTGGACTCGCCCACCTGCAGACAAGGGCAGAACAGGGTGTGAGGGCGGCTCCTGAGCTGCCCCACCCGGCCCCCAGACTCGGCTGGGAAGACAGCCGCACCTTCCAGCCTGGCACATCCTTCATGATGATGGCCTCCTCCTCCAGGTTCTCTCGCATCATCTGCAGGACCCTGTGGTGCACGCGGGAGGGCGGGGTGAGCACCCCACAGCCCCCTACCCAGGCCTCTTCCCACTCCCCTCTCCTCTTCCTGTTTATTTGGCAGCACTAGGCAAGCACTCACCACTGTGCCACAACCCCAGCCCTGCTGTAACATGGTCTGAGTTGACCAGGCTGACCTGGAACTGGCAATCATCCTGCCTTAACCTCCTGAGCACTGGGGAGAAAGACTGGCAATCATGCCAAGCTCTCTCAGTCTCCTTCTCCCTGGCAAACTCCTATCCTGTCTCCTGTCCCAGCCCCACTGCCTCTTCCTCCAGGAAGCCTTCCTATTCTCCCCTCTGGGGTTTCCAGTAGGTCAAGTCTCTGGCCCACTCCCATGGGACACAGCTGACAGACCCCATGGCGCACCCCTACCTGCGGTCCCGCTCGGCCTGGAACAGTGGCATCATCGCAATGCGGGCCTCCATTTCCTCTATCTGCAGGCGCCTGCAAACCCCAAAAGTGACATGGGGGTCATGGGAGGCTGCTGCTTGGGGCAGGGAAAGAGGCTGGGGAGGCTGGAAGCCAATGTGGGCGGGGCCAATGCTGGTGCAGGCGGAGCACAGAGGACTGTTGGCTTCACACTTTCTTCACAATTAAAAACTTTTCCCTTCTAAAAATAGCTCTGCCTAGTGACCTCAGTGTGGGGAGGGACAGTGATCACGGGACTCGAGGCCTTACAGAACCACAGCCCCCTCAAAATAACCACAGGGTGTGATGGGGCAGCCAGAAGGCAGTCCTCTCTTCTCCCTGTGCCTGGCAGTTTCCTAGATGCCCGCTGGAACGCTCTCACAAAGCAGGGCAGCCTTCACCCAGCCCACAGCTGCCGCCATGTGGTGCCCGCACCGCACCATTGCCACCCACACGCCCACCAGCCAGCCTCTACCTGCGCTCACGATTCCACTTCATCATGCTCCAGTACCCGTAAAGCAAGGTTCCAATGCCCAAGGCGAACATGCTGTAGCCTGTGGGGAAGGGAAACAGGCAAGGTCACACTCGGGCCACTCCAGCATGGTGTGGCTGAAGTGTGCCTTCAAGGGGACGGATCCCCAGGACACAGAGGCTACCTCATTTGTTCCCACCTGCTCTGTACTTGGGGGACACCAGGTATCTTTTCTCATAGCCAGGCAGGGTTGTGGACAGCCCAGGTCTAGATGGCTGTGGCTGAATGGCCGTGGTTCTGCCATCTTCCAGAAGTTGTCAGGCGCCATTAGAAGGGACTGACAGTGTCCATGCTGGTCCCGGCTCTGCAGTGGCTCCTGGCCACCAGGGCCACCAACGTGCATGCTCACACAGAGGACTCCATGCAGCCACCAGAGGAAGACAGTGCCCTGCAGGGTGGCACTGTGACTTCCTGGCCCTGCGGGGTTGGGCCTGCGTGCTCCACAGGAGGGGCAGAGGGACCATGAATATTTACTGAGGGCCAGCAGGAGCCTGGTTCTAATGCTGACTCCCTGAGGATGGATGTGGGGCAGGCTCCCCCTACTGCCTAATCCCCACAGCTAGGACAAACCCACAGCTCCAGTTCACACTCGGTAGGTGAGCATAAGTGGTGCAAGGTTGTGTGAGGCCCACTCAGGGCTTGGGGTGGCACAGGGGGCCCTGTTCAGGGTCTGGGGAGGACAGCCAACGTCCCTGTTCTTCCCTTTGCCAGCACCTCTGCTAGATCTGGAAGTGAATGAGAACATTGTGGTTTTTCCTGTATAGCTCAACCTCTAGAAACCTGCGCTCAGGACAGGGTAGGGTAATGCACGTCCACCCCAGCACTTAGCAGGCTGAGGCAGGAGGACTGCAATTTAGTGAAACCCTGTCTCAAAATAAAACAATAAGGGCTGGAAATGCAGCTCACTGTAAAAGCCCTGGGTTCAAATCCCAATACCAAAACAACAAGGAAAAAAACTCAATAAATAAGGACACTCCCCAAATGGATGCAACTCATCTACCTCCTGCAGAACCCTCTGGCAGGATTCACCTGCACACGCTGGGACCAGCACAGCCAAAAAAACGCTGAAAAAAGTGGGACAAACTTTCAGGACTCACATTTTCCCAACAGCTCCCAACACTCCCTGCAGCTGTGTGTACAGGACAGCATGGTCCTGGCACGCGAGGACACGTTCAGCGGCGGGATGGAACTGAGTCCAGAAATAAACCCTCATATTTATGGTCAATTGATTCTGGACAAGGCTGCCAAGGCAATTCAATGGGAAAGAACAATCTTTTCACTAAACGGGACAACTGGACAGCCGCGTGCAGAGTGCTGACAGGCTGTGTCCTTAGCTCATACGCAGAATTAACTCCAAGTGCATCAAAGGCCTGAATGTGCAAGCTGAAACTCACTCTCACAGAACACCTAGGACGGACCAGGCCTGGTGGCACCTGCCTGCCGTCCCAGCACTGGGGACGCAGAGGTGGGAGGAGGGCAGGTTTTTTGTTTTTTTTTTTAAATGTATTTAGTGCAGGGTCTGCAGTGTCTCACTACAGACTGGACTTGTAGTGATCTTCACGTTTTTAGCCTCCCAAGCACTGGGATTACAGGTGTGCGCCACCACGCCCAGTCTCAGTCACCATCTCAGCATACCAGGGATCAAAGCCCAGTCACTGCACTCCGCCTGAGCAGGCCCTTTAGTCCATTGAGCTATCTGGCCAGCCTGAGGATGGCAAGTTTATAAGCCCAGCCGAAACTACACAGTGAGACCTTGCCTCAAAAAAGCAGCGGGTCATGGAGATATATGCACGTAATCCCAGCAGTTGGGAGGCCAAGACAGGAGAATCCCCGCAAAAAGGCCAGCTTGGACCACATACACGGCAAGACCCAGTCTCAAAAAATAAAACAAAAACACACAGGAAAAGGAGACAGGAACGAAGGTATAAATGAGTAGGGGAGCACCTGTCTTAGCTCCATTCCAGCACTACAAAAAAAAAAAAAAAAAAAACCCAAAAAATTAAGGATTTCAATGCCAGAGGGTCTCAGTTCCAGGACAACCATTTCTAAAAGTAAAATGTTCAGGGTCAGGGAGATGGTTCAGTGGAATAAGCGCTTCCCTGGCAAGTGCAAGGGCCTGAGTTCAATCCCTGGTTCTGCCAAAAAACAAAAACAAAAAAAAAGTAAAATGTTCGGTTCCGCCAAAAAAAGTAAAAAAATTTTTTTTGCAGACAGGTCTCACTATACCTTTCAGGCTGACCTTGAGCTCACTATGTAGCCCAAGCTGGCCTCGAACTCATGGCGATCCGCCTCCCTCAGCCTCCAGAGTGCTGGAATTTCAGGCATGCACCACTACAGCCACAGTGCAGCACCCGCCACGCAACAGCAAGCTGCATGGTAGGTTTGGAACTGAGGAATACAGCATGACCTGAGGGTACCAGTCCTCTCAGGGTCCTGGGTGTGCCAGGCCATCACAGAGGTCCCCTTGGGGGCACCTGAGCAACATGATTCAGCCCTCTGTGTTTTTCTCTCTTGAGGGACTGGTAGTTGAACCCCCAGCCCTTTTTCCCCCACTTGGGACAGTGTCTCAGTAGGTCATCCAGGCTAAATTCACCTGGTAGCCAAGTTGGCCTTGAACTTCTTGCATCTTCCTGCCTCAGCCTCCCAAGTGCTGCAGGCATGAACCACTATGCTGGGCTTTTTTTTAAATCTGTTTTGAGGCAGGGCCTTTTACAGTGCCCAGACTGGGCTACCTGGCAGTCCTTTTGCTTTGACCTCCTTCCTTGCTAGGGTCACAGGTATGTGCCACCACACCCAATTAGGGTGTTATTTTATTTTTGTATTTTAGGAAAGGGTCTACAGGGTGTCAGGGTCTCACTACTAGATCGGACTTGTAGTGATCCTCCTGTTTGCAGCCTCCCAAGAGCTGGGATTATAGGCACACACCACCATGCCTAGTCTCAACTACAGCCTCTGCACACCCTGGCACAGCATAGGGTGTTATTTAACTTGCGCCTTTTACCCTATCCAGCTCGCGCTCTCTAGCTCATGCTCTCTCTCGCTCCCTCTCTCGCTCCCTCTCTCTCTCTCTCTCTCTCTCTCTCTCTTTTGGCAGAACCAGGGATTGAACTCAGGCCCTTGAGCTTGCCAGGCAAGCACTTATGCTACTGAGCCATCTCCCTGGCTCTCTCTATTTCTTGACACTATGGTGCCTCCTGCTGTGCTAGGCGCTCCCCTCCCTAGCAGTCTCCTAATCACATGTCCTTTGGGTGCTGCAGAGGATTAAGGAAGGCAGCCCCTGCAGAGGCTCAGTCTGTGATCACCGTGTTCAGTAACTGCCTGTTGAATGGTCTGCGGCCTCCAACTTACAGCAAGCCTGTTCAGGGTCAGGGAGACGGCTCGGCCTCGCGAGGCTGAGGATGAGAAGTGAAGAGCATGAGGCCCAGCTCTTCAGTTTGTCTTTTATTTAAAACATACTTTGCATAAGATGGACAGGGTATTTCTGGTTGGTTTTTTTGAGACAGAGTCTCCTTGTGTAACTCAGGCTGGACTTGATCTTGTAACCATCCTCCTGCCTCAGCCTCCCCATTGCTAGGATTACAGGCATGCATCACCATGCTCTGCACAGTATGGTCTTTAAATGTAAAGTTCAGGGCCAGAAAGATGGCTCAGTGGAATAAGCGCTTCCCTGGCAAGTGTAAGGGCTTGAGTTCAATCCCTGGTTCCACCAAAAAAAAAAAAAAAAAAAAAAAAAAAAATGTTTTTTAAATAAATAAATGTAGAGTTCAATGAATTACAGTACATACACTGAATCTTAAATTACTCTTTTTTGATACATAGTCTCATTATGGAGTTCAGGCTAGAACTCACTACATACATGGCCCTAGGCTGAACTTGAATTTGTGGCAATCCTCCCGTCTCAGCCTCTGGAATGCTGGAGTCACAGGTATCGACCACTACACCCATCTTAAACTGTATTTAAATTTTTGAACTTCCACTAAGTCTGGGGACTAATCTCTTTTATTTATTTATTTTAATGTATTTGGTACAGGGTCTGGTCTCAGCAGCCAGCCGGGGTCGGCGCCAGAGCAGCATGTTGTGCCTGGAATCTAACCCGGGTGGCTGCACTTGCATAAACAGGTGCTTAGTCCACTGAGCTATCACCCCAGCCCATCAACAATGAAATTTAAATGTTACTTAAAATGTTTCAAAATTTAATAAGGTTTCTTGGGCATGGGGGACGGGTAATGGTACAGTGAGGTAGACCCTGCAACGTGGAGATTCCCTTTGGGTTCAGGACCCAGCCTGCCTTTGGTGACCCTGGGGCCGTCGCAGCCCCGGCTTCCTTCTCGTGAAAGCCACGCGTGGCCCAGGACTGGGGCTATGTGGCCTCCGTTTAACTCACTGTAAAATGGGTACAGTTAACGGGTCCGACCTCCTGCATTGAGGGAAGGAAGCAGAGGCCTAAGCTGTACTTACTCAGCTGCTACCATCATTACTAAAGCCACTGAGGACCCTCAGTTCTGCCTCTGGTTACAACTTAGGGTAAACTGAGCACTGCTCGCGTCGCCGGCTCCCGCCCCTGCCGCAGCGCGCCAAGGGCGCAGACCCCGATACCACTGCGCGTGGGGACACTGACCCGACAGTCCTCGGCGCGGCAGGTTCCGCTTGTAGTCGATGGGGCCGTAGCCCCCTGGCGGGGGCATGTCCTGCTTCACCTTCACTGCCGCCATCCTTGCAGGACCCCGCACTTCCGGTCCCGGAAGGAAGTGACGCACACATCGTTCGCCATGCTCAGTGTGGCGGAAGCTGTATGAAGGTCTCCCGCGGAGAGACGGGTCTTGGCACCGACTCTATGAGTGCTCGTTTTTTTTTTGTTCTTCCAGACACGGCGAGACTCGGTCATTGTTGATCGTTGGCAACTACAGCCAGCCGGCGTGCTCAGGGCCTTGCACTAATGGCTCCCCCGCCACCTTCCCTTGGGAGTTGCGCCGGGCAGTCAGAAATCTGAGCTCCCCAGGAGCCAGCATCTCGCGTTACGCCCCCCTCTCCCGTTTTCGCCCCTCTTGGGGTCTCTGCAAGCACCTGAGGGCTCCACGTGATCAGCGGCTGGGCACATGAAGTTCAGGGGGAGCTCGGGAGGAAGTGCTTCAATTCCAGGGGCCGACTCTGCCCCCCGCATGTGGCAGATGCCCTCTCTAGTGCCTCTTGTCAGGAACTGTCTATGGAGCCACTGAGTCACAAAGCGCAAGGGCCCAGCGAGGAGCCCCGGGGTGGGGTCCGGCCTGAGTGACGCCCGCAGTCACTTCACAAGGCAGAAATTGTTACCCAGGTGATACAAGCCGCAGCGCCGGCAGGGTCTGTGGAGTGGGCACATGGGGGCGCGGGGGTGCAGGTGCCGACCGCCATGGGTTAGGCCCGAAATTGGAGTCCGGCCGCCCCCCGACAGCAGCCGCCTCCTGCTCCCCGCGCGCCCCCGGGCGCCACCATGTCGGGTGACAAGCTCCTGAGCGAACTCGGCTATAAGCTGGGCCGCACGATCGGAGAAGGCAGCTACTCCAAGGTGAAGGTAGCGACTTCCAAGAAGTACAAGGGTACGGTGGCCATCAAAGTGGTGGACCGACGACGCGCGCCCCCGGACTTCGTCAACAAGTTCCTGCCGCGGGAGCTGTCCATCCTGCGCGGCGTGCGGCACCCGCACATCGTGCACGTCTTCGAGTTCATCGAGGTGTGCAATGGAAAGCTGTACATCGTCATGGAGGCGGCCGCCACGGACCTGCTGCAAGCGGTGCAGCGCAACGGGCGCATCCCCGGGGCGCAGGCGCGCGACCTCTTTGCGCAGATCGCGGGCGCTGTGCGCTACCTGCACGACCACCACCTGGTGCACCGCGACCTCAAGTGCGAGAACGTGCTGCTGAGCCCCGACGAGCGCCGCGTCAAGCTCACCGACTTTGGCTTTGGCCGCCAAGCACACGGTTATCCGGACCTGAGCACCACCTACTGCGGCTCGGCCGCCTATGCGTCCCCAGAGGTGCTGCTGGGCATCCCCTACGACCCCAAAAAGTACGACGTGTGGAGTATGGGCGTTGTGCTCTACGTCATGGTCACCGGGTGCATGCCCTTTGACGACTCAGACATTGCCGGCCTGCCCAGGCGACAGAAGCGCGGCGTGCTCTACCCTGAGGGCTTCGAGCTGCCCGAGCGCTGCAAGGCCCTGATCACCGAGCTGCTTCAGTTCAGCCCCTTGGCCAGACCCTCGGCGGGCCAGGTAGTGCGCAACAGCTGGCTGCGCTCCGGGGACTCCGGCTAGGAGCCGGGGTTCCAGGGCTGCACAGAGCCAGCCCGGCGGGCGCCGGCGGGAAGAGGGCGTCTCAGGGAACTGGCTGGGACGCCCTGGCGCGCCACTGAGTATGCGCACTCTCGTTTCCCCTCCCCCACACTTACTGGAGAGATGTAGTTACCCCCCCCATCCCTCCTCGCCCTATCCCCACCCATGGTCCCTGGTTCGTCCTTCGTGAGAGCTGAAAGCGCAAGTGCATTCTCATGCCCGGAGGGGCAGGAGGAGACCAGAGTCTCGAGCCTGTGAGGAAGGAGCTCCATGACCGTGGTGTCTTCGTGGAGACGTTGTGGACACACAGAGACCGGCTTCCCTAGCCAGCCATGGTGCCAGGTTTCCAGTTGGAACCTGCAATAAACTCGCTCTTCCTCCCACATGCCACATCTGTATATGGAGCAGGGAGAAAGGGTCACTCCCGGAGGAAGGTGGGGGCAACGTTCCTACTTCACAGAAAGGCAGGTTGAGATTCTGTCTTCAGGTCTCAAAAGGGTGATAGGAGCACTTAACCTTGGGATCTCCATGCTCCCCAACATGGGGGCAAACCCCAAGGGGGCTTTGTTGTTCCTGGAGCCGTGTTGCTGGGAGAGGGAGCAAGGCCGGACAGTGGGAACTGCCTATTTTCAGTATTTACTGATGGGGAAACAGGCCCACAGAGGTGGCATGTGCCCAAAGACAGCTGGGATGTGGCCAACCACCATGCTGAAGTGGGCCGTTGGAAAAACGGTGTGGACCCGCTCTGAGCATTTGGTGTGGGCTCTGGCTGGCCTTCCTCTCAGCTCTTGGGCTTCCTGAGCTCCTGTGTGCCTGCCCTGGAGCTAAAGTGAGGGGAGCATCCCAGGCTTTGTTCCAGCCAGAAGCGGGTGAAAGTAGACTGGCGGGAAGGAAGAGGATTGGAAGCTTTGGACACCGGGAGGGTGGAGCTAGAGGGGCATCTTCCAGCTGGCTACTGAATCAGCCCAGAAGGCAGAGACAGAGCACCAGGGGAAAACAGCTAATTTTTTTTTTTTAAATCTTTGGTACAGGGTCTTGCCACACAGCTCAGGCTCGTCTGAGCTTCCCCAGCACTGGGATTACAGGCATGCAACACCATGCCATTTTGGGCCTGGCACACTCGCGGCCTGGGAGTAGGGGCTGGGGGCTGGAGGGGCCCTAGGAGGGAAGCCCAAGGGGAGCAGGGGCTGTGACTGGGTATGGTAGCAGCAGCTGTCATCTTCACACTGCTCACGGGAACACACACAACCCTAACAACCTCTTCTCAACCAAACGGGAGAAATCAGAGAAACATTTTCTGTCCTCTCTGAAACCCAGCCAAACATGTTCCTGGCCTTCTGTGCTTGGTCTCGCCCCCAGCCCTTGTGTAAATTGTTCACATCACTTCCCCTCTCAGCCTTGGTCTAGTTTGGCATCCCAGCTACTTGGGAGGCTAAGCAGGACTACCAGGACCCACTGCGAGTGGTGCTGGGCAGGCCCGGGTTAGTTTAGTGGCTCTGGCTCTAGGGAGAACATAAGACCCAGGTCAGTGTCAAAGCACTTTTATAGTGTGACAAGGTGCTGCGTCTGATTCCCAGTTGGAGGGAAGTGTGTGTGTGTGTGTGTGGGGGGGGGGTAAAGCAATGTAACCTCGGCTATTTTCACTTGGTACAGGATCTAGCTACACAGCTCAGACTCATAGCGATCCTCCTGTCTGAGCCTCCCCAGCGCTGGGATTACAGGTATGTGCCACCACGTCTGGTTTCCAGTCCTCTGGCAGGGTACACCCGGAGCCATAGCATGCAGTATTGTGGATCAAGCCTGGGTCCTTGTGCTTCCTATGCAGGTGCTTAGACTACCAAGCTATTTTCCCAGCCCCCACAGCTACAATCTTATGCAGAGAAACCCACTGTTCAATGTGAGGCTGCAGGGCCCCAGGACACCCAAAGGGACAACCCATCCAGAGCTCACCTCACACATCGTCCAGGGCCAGGCCAGTGGGGATGGTGCCATGAGTCCCAGCCCTCCCACCACCCGTGGAGCCTCCACCTTTCCCCAAAGTCAAGTTACCCAGAGAGACCAGGGCCGAGAAAGAAAAGCACAGCGACACATTGCTCATTCCTTTATTGTCCCAACTCTGAACTTCCTCATTTATACAATGCATGGCCACTGGTGCCAGCCGCTAGGCTTATGGAAACTTCTGTTCCAATTTGGTGGCAAACATCTTTTTTACATTTATTATCAAAGCTTTAGAGTCACAATAAATACAAGTGACAACCTCCCCCCTCAGAGCTCCCATACCCTGCACTAGTGTAACCGTCTATCACTTCTGTTAACTATAAAACTTGTCTTTGGGGGGAAAAGCTCAGTTCAAGTCCCTGTGTTAAGGTCCTGGGGAGCCTCACTCTGGTACGCGTAAGCCCAAGGTGTGGTGACCATTTCTGCCAGGAGCACCACCAGGCCACCCACTCCCCTGCCATGCTCACCAAAGGGGACACCATCACCAGAGGTCTTGAAGCCATCAGACTGCAGTCCCTACAGCCTGGCCAGAGCAGCACGGGCTCCCAGTGGACCAGCCCGCACCCGAGAGCAGCTGACTCGGAGACAGTTCCCAGCCACCCTGGGGTTTGCATCCTGGGTAACAGGGACCCTGACAACTGCTACTGTTCGTTGACCAGAGTTGGATCCCCAAAGGGCTCTGGGAACACCACCAGGACCCTAGAATTTGGGGGACAGCAGTTAGGCTTTGAGAAGTGCACCTTGTGGCTAGTATGATACCCCTGAATTAATGCTGACAAGCCACCTTCCCGGGCACCCCCACACCTGCACACCGGGGTGCTGGGCCAGGTCACCAGCAGAGGCATGAATGTCCTCAGTCACCAACCTGGGGCTCACTGCCCAGGTTACACTGCAGAGTGAATGGAGGAAAGACACAAGCAAGGAAGGGCTTTCAAGATGTAGAAGTTGAAGATTAAGGCATCTCACATTCTTGTCCCCCTATACTTGGAAAAAAAAAAAAAAAAGCTACATTACGTCACAGTATGCCGTCCCTGATGGGAGCAAATGCTCCCAGGACCCGGGCCAGGGCTAGCCATACCAAATGAACCAAGGCCCTGGCCAACCTGTCTCTAGCCCTGTCCTGAGCTGATGGCCCAGACAATACTAAGCCCTGGAGGGAAAGTCTGGCGAGCTGGAGAGCCAGGCAACTCGGCTGTGCTACTGCATAGAGCTAAGGGGATGGGTGCTCAGCCCAGAGAAGCCTGCGCCAGGGACAGGAGGCCCGTGGCTTGGGTGGAAGGAGACAGGGCTGTTCGCCAGGCACACAGAAACAAATGGGCAGAGACGTTTGCATACTTTAGGGTGCAGGGTAAAAACACCCTCCCCCTTAAACAGAGAGGGTTCCCTGGCTCTTGAGGTGAAACCACGCTTCCACACCTTCTCCTACAGCGCAGCAAGTTAAATCATGACTCAAAACAGAATCAGAGAAATCTGGGGCTTGTACAGCAGAAAAAAATGAGAATGTTTTCCAAAACGAGGTCCTCTACTTGTCAGACCGTTTCCAGAGACTGATGACATTCACACGCCGTGAACGTGGGGTTAAATGAGCCTTTATTAGAATGCTGGCTGTTGCAGTTGTTTGGAGAACGTCCTACAGAATGAAGGTTTTAAATTAAAGTCCCTAATTGCATCGGTAGGGAGACGGGCTGGAGCAGAGCTGGGGGCTGTGCCCCTCCTCTGCGCCAACACGGCACTGTGGCAGACACACACAGCAGCTCTGCCTTTCTCACGGAACCCATTTTTAGAAGAGCAGGAAGGGAAGAAACAAAACTAAAAGCAGACCTGATCCTTAAAAAAAAAAAAAGCTCTTGTATACTTTAAAGGGGAGGGAAAAGTCAGAAAGCAAACCCTGATAGCAGCCCCAGCATGGGGACTGGTCCTGGCCACACTCAAGTGCCCCGAGCTCCTCAGGCCTGGGGCTCAGCCTCCCCTGCCCTGCCCTGCGCCTGCACGACGTCTCCAGGGGCAGCTTGAGAGTGTCCATCAAAATGAGTAGAAAGGAAACATTTAATAAAATAAACCTCCGCCACACAGCCCTACCCCGGAGCCTCCCCTCGCTTGGCTTCCACTTTGCTTCCAGATGGCTCAGCCATGACTGTAGGACTTCTGAATCCTGGGTCCTGGGCAGGGTCTGGCTACAGTTTGTTCTTCTGCTGAGTGTGGGTCTGGGGACTCTAGAGGTCCCAAAAGAGCAGCAATGAGGCTTCCGGTGGGATGTGGCTGGCATCCCTGTGTCCATGAGCCACCAGGGCCTGGCCAGCCACCTCAGGGAGCGGTGGGGCCCTGTCCAGACAACACGGCCTGCGAGGCCTACTCTCAACTCCATCATCATGAGGTGATTAAAGCAAAACAAAACAAAACAAAACAAACACAACTTTCAACCTATAGATTGGCAGGAAGGGAAGCAAAGATTCGGAGCCTAAGACAGGGAGAAGCGTAAAGAAACGAGGCCCCCCATTCAGCTTCCAAGGCCGGCGCTGGGCAGTCAGTGTCCAGAGTAAGCTGCCGAGCACCACTGAGCTCGGCAGGGCTGGGACCACAGCCGGCCCCGAGGTCCATGTTTCTGCTGGTGTCGGGCAAACTAAAGGCAAAGAGAGGAAGGAAGAAAGCCCAGGGGAAAGTCCCTCAGTTCTAACCCTTGTTGCCAGGGGAAGGGCCATCACCCCACCGTGACCAGACTGCAGCGAGGACAGGAGGCAGGTCTGCCTCAGGCAAGCGCGGCGCCTTGGTATCCTGTCGGTGTGGCATCCGGGGTGGGGCTGGGCTGGGCGGAGGGCGCTTGTCCTCCACTGGGCCAGGCTCACACTATTTCCACGTGGCTGACTGGGGGATGGAACGCGGTGGGATCATGTCGAGGAGGTATTCTCGCTGGCGGTCCACGGCTGAAGCTGTCTTGTGCACAGCCAGGCTAGGGCTGACAAATGCGAGGGTCCCACCTGCAACACAAAATATGGGCTACGGCAGCTGGGACAGGGCTGCAGCCCTCTGCACTGCCAGCACCTGTGGCCTTGGCCCAGAGGACCAGCTGCCACCAGGTGCTTCGAGGCAGGCACTGCCTCCATCGCACAGGCCACAATGCACAGAACTGTAAGCAAGAGAAAAGTGTACCCCGACGACATGGGCAGGGAGAAGCTGACAGCCACTGAAAACAACCTCACCCGAAGAGACTATGTTGCTTGTTTGTGGTACTAAAAGCAGTAGCCAGGGTCTTCGCCATGCTACGTCCCAGCCCCTTTTTATCTTTTGAGACAGGGTCTTACTGTCTAAGGTAAGGCTGACCCCTGCAACCATCCCATGTCGGACTCTCAGAGTGCTGGGGTTCTGAGTGGTACTTTAACTGCACCCTCCCAGTACCCCATGGAGCCTCTGCAGGGTCTGCACTCCACTCTCTGCAGCCAGCGCCTGTGATGGCCACTGCAGTCCCTACCAAGGCTGTGCTCAGGGATAACTTCTACCCACAGATTTCACCTCAAACTCCATTACAAGCCCATGGTCACTTTTCACTCTGCCAATCCAGTTTTAGAACACAGGACCTTACTACATTGCCCCTGAGGAAACTCTCGGCTTGAGCCATCCCCTGCCTCAGCCTCCCAAGCAGCTCTCCAGCACCTTGCCCCACTCCTCTGAATCAAGCCATGTGTACTCCACCCATCCCCACAGCAAGGCCAGCACCTGAGGGGACCCCAGGCTTGCACAGCCACCAGCTCTGTCCACAGTCTGAACTCCCCACCCTGCTGCCTGCAGCCTCACTTCCAATGGACACAGCAAGAACATCTAACCCATGCCTACATGAGGAAGGGCTCCAAGATACTGCCTGGCCCTGCTCTGGCACCTCCTCAGGAGAGAGACAGTGGCCCGGGGCCAGGACTGACTGAGCCTGCATTCCAGCACAGGGTTGCCTGTGAGCGAGGAGTGCAGAGGAAGTAGGGCACTCTGGCAGGGAGTGCGGAACGACACCGGAAGCAATGCTTTCAGTCTGGGCGTCCAGGCTCCTTCTGCCACTTCTTGTCTTGGAAGTGCAGAGGGGACCTCGAGGTGCAGGCGCTCACCTGCACTCAGGGATGTCTTCTTCCAGCTGGCAGCAGCACTGCCCTTGGCGGTCCCCGCGGTGCGCTCGGAATGTCTGCCGGTCCTGCTGACCAGGGCCGTGGCTGAGGCTGCATTCTGCAGTTTGGGTGACTGGCTAAACGCATGCAGGACACCTCGGGGCGTCGCAGCAGAGCCCCGGGACAGCTGGCTGGAGGCCTGCAGGGGAAGAGGGCAAAGCTCACAGGGGAGGAAGGGACGGGGCGGTGAGATGCCTGGAGCATGGCCTCTCCTCACTCTGGCGGACCGCTTCCCACCCACACGCATGGGTCCCTAGAGTCCAAAATCAGGAGACCAGGGATGGAGTGAGGGACAGAGAGATAGACACAGGCAGTTTGACAGTTGCCGGGCGACTGTGGTGTCAGCGCCTGTACTGGGTGAAGGCTCCCAGCCCGGCTCCGCGGTTCTGACCTGTAGCACAGCCCCGTTACTCCAGTCGCGCGCCTCTCCTGAGCGGAACGCCAGCTTCCGCCGGGGCTTTATGACCTGTACAAATGGGCGAAACGGGTCAGTATCTGTGTGGCTCCCAGCCCAGGTGACCTCGGCAGCCCAGGTGACCCTGCAGGACAGGCTCAGCCCCGACAGCAGACTACTCTCCTGCAACTTTAGATGCAGAAATAGATTCAGTGACTTCTTGGGAAACAAAAATTACCAAAAATCCAGCTTCCAGACTACAAAGGGTAGGAAAAAGAAGCATCAAAAAAAGATAACTTTGGAGAAAAAAAAGAATCGACAAAAAGCTTCACTTGAAACTCGCTTCTCTCCCTAATTTAGCCAAAGCACTTTCTGCTGAACACCCCGTGCTGCCAGCGTGGCTTCCCAAAGTCTTTCCACACAAGCACTTGTCAGCCAGGCGCTGTGAGAGAAGGCTACAGAAGCTCAAGAAACTGCAAATTAGTGTTTTCACTGCCCAACACCACCATTAAGTGCAATTTAAGCGCGCAGTCAGCAATCAGGCAGCTGAGCACCAGGGACAAGATACCAGGCTGCTGTCTTCTGGGGACACTGTGCTGCACAGGGCGGGAGCTCACCTGCTTCAGTGAGGGGTGCGGGGCGGACGCAGGCTCAGCCTTGGCCGCGGCAGGGGCTGGGCCCTGCTGCAGCAGGCGCTGCTCGATCTCCTGCTCCTGCTGCAGTGCCTTCACAAAGGCAGCCTTCAGGCGGCTGGTGTGCTCCACCTTGAGCGCCTTCTTCTGGTTGGATGTCATGCAGTTCTCACACATGATGGCACCGCCCTTCTCCTCGCGCCACCGGCAGGTGAAGTCAGTCTTACACTGTGCGCACATGTAGGGCTCTCGGGCCAGCACAGCGGCGGCTGCAGCAGCAGCAGCAGCAGCTGCTGCTGCTGACATCCTGCCCGCTGCAAGGGATGGGACACCAGTGTTAAGTCCAGCTGTGGCAAGGGACATGGTGCACCAGGCTGGAGGCCACAGTGAGATGTACAACAGAACCTGTGAGCAGCCTGGGACACCTGGCAGCGACTGGACCCAGGCTGCAGCAGGTGTGCTCGGCGCACCCCACTCACTGCACAGAAGTAGGCCAGTGAAGCCCACAGCATGGGGCAATGCTACGCTTGAGCAGCTATGTGCCGATTCTCCAAAGACCGTGGAAGCGCCAGCTCCTGTCCTGTCCCACCCACTACAGAGGTGTTCTTAACGCTCTGGTTCACACCGTACCAAAAGGTTGCCCAGCTGGCAGCTGACAGCAAAGACAGGGATCCAGCAGGCATCATCAGGGCCAAGAGCTGCACACTATAGGGCTGGGCGGTACAAACCAAGTACTCCAGCCCCAAACAATGCACAGCTCTGGGCCACACTTGCTGCATTACCCTGCCCTGAAGACACAGGGGCAGGCAGAGAGCAGTATGGATAGCAGGCACCCTAGAGCCAGGGTGCCTGGGAAGAGTCCCAGGCTGCAAGTCCTTTCTTGAGGTTATGTGGCACCATCCTGGGGTTGCGTGTCCAGGGCCTTTAGCAGCCTCTGGGTCACCAAACAGCATAGCCAGGATGAACATTAAGGACTGTCCCCTCCCTTGCCCACCGGTCCAGCCTTCTGCATACCTGCAGAAGGTAGCAGAGTTGGGGGGAATTCCTTGCCACACAAAGCAGACATTATATGCAAACCCCCATCTCCCTGCACACAGTCAGGAAAAGGTGGATGGAGCCCGCCTAGGGCCAGATCACTGCCGAACTGTGGAGGGACCTCTCTCAGGTGGTTTCTGCCATGAGTCCTGATGTAAGGGGCAAGAGGGGCACTAGTCTGGAGAGTGACACCCACCAAGACAGCATCCAGCAACGGGCCTCAGGGCCCCTGCTCTGCCTGTCTCCGCACCTGAGGGGTGGCAGGTGGAGGTGCTGCATGGCTAAAAGAAGCTTTTCAGGCCTGAGCTGAAGGACAGGGCAAAGGCTGAGCCTGCTGAGCACCAGTGCTTATGCCACCTCCTATTCCAAGTCCAAGGTGATCCTTAAGAGAGATTCTGGGGACGTCTGGGCAAACGTCCCCAAACCTCACCTGGAACTCAGGCTCAGGTACTAAGGGCTCAGACTCTGCAAATGGGGAACAAGTCCCCATGGGCCATCCCAGCCACCCACCTCCTCCTGTCTCCGATGCTGGTGTTCACCGTGACCCTGTTCCCCAAGAAGGCAAACAAGGGAGCAGCCCCAGCGGGGGTGTCCATGGCTGCTTATCCCCCTGGGCCATGGGCCTCTTGGGAACAGGGCTGTGTCTCACTTCAAGGCAGGGCAGGGCAGGCCACCTTATACACGCTGGGTGGGCAGAGGGAGTGCCTGTGATATCTAGTACCCACCTTGGGTCTCCAGCAGGTTCTGCACCACCTCCTCCAGGCCAACCAGGTAGATGAACTCGTTGTTGGCAGCACTGGGCAGAAAGTTCATCTCTGGAGCAGGGGGCTTGGGTGGGGGGATCTCCAGCAGCGTTTTCTCCAGCTGTTTGCGCAGGGCGAGCTTGGCTGCCGCCTGCCGGCTGGCTGGAGACTCAGCAGAGGCCACCACAGAGGCCACGCTGGTGGGCGTGGAGTTGGCCTGTGCGGAGGCAGCTGTCGTCCCCTTCAGAGAGGCTGGGGTGGCCTGGAGAGAGACAACCTGGTCAGGGCATCCATAGTGCCCACTTGGCCCCTTGCCGCCCCACGTCCAGGCCAGAGCCACCTGTGTGACACACAGGCCTGGGCTGTGGCTCAGTAGCGAGTGCCTACTGGGCACACACAGAGGACAGAATGAGGCAAGAGCTGGCTGACATTCAACAGGTAATGGGAGTCAGCAGGCCACAGGGAAAGTGGCCTGCAATGCCCACCCTTGAAGGCAGGGGCCCCCACACTCCCAGAGCCCACAGATGCCAGCACACCCTCCAGGACAAGGCCGACACCATGCCCTGTAAGTAACTCTGCTGGGGCACCCATGCCAGTGTTTCATTTCTGAGTGTGGAGGGGCGACTCAGGACCCATCTGCCCTGCATTCCTCTGTGCTTCCCTGGACCCCAGGTTGGTTCTACAAGTCCCTCAACTGCTCTCACCCTAGGGTTGAGGAACCTGCTGGAAACAAGAGTTGTACGCCCCAACCCTGGAAAAAGGGGCATAGCCAGGGACCTGCCCACGGCTCATCTGAGTGGCCAGACTTGCTCCTCCCCTGGCTGGCCCAAGGCCTGCCAGTGCCTGGCTCTGCCCACCCTTAGTGCCCCAGCAGCAGGGTGGACTGGCCCTGGGCTCTGCACTTGGACTTCAGTTAGCAAAGGTAGGGACAGAAAGAGGCCACCCACAGAGCCTGGCACCCTCTCCTGCCTAGGGAAGGCAGCAACAGGAGCCTTGCCTGAAGAAGGCAGAGCACGAGAACGCATGGCAGCAAAGAGCAATACACCCTGTAATTTCATCTGTCAGCTGGGCTCCTGCAATTAGCCAGCCCCAATCCTCGTCTCCCTCTGCTGCTCCCATCTCTGAGGCTCTGTGTAGAAAAAACTCAAGGCTAAGCAATCCCAGGCACCGTGAGGATACCCACAGACACTGTAGGCCTGAGCCTGCAGAAGGGCTCTGCACCTGGGTGGCTCCAGGCCATGGCTCCCTGGACCATGGTCCCCAGCCCTCAGCCATGGCCGTCCCCCACCTTTGCCACAGCCAGGGGCTTGAGTACCCACTCTTCCAGATGCCAGTGCCTTAAAGAATCCCCATGCACACAGCCATCCTACCTGTGGGATGTTGACAAGCAGACTGGCATTGGGGACATTGGCGACACGGATGAGTCCCTGCTGGATGATTCTCTGTCCCTGAATTTGCACACTGGGCACAGAAGCACGGGGTGCCAGGAGCAGAGGAGGTGGCCCTGTGCTGGAATGTTGTCTGATATTGTGGATCTGCTGTGGGGAAGAGACAAACAGACACTGAACCAGGCCACAGAGTCATAGGGCAGGTTGGGGTCTTCCTCCCCAGAAGCTGGCACCTGCTGCGGCCTGGCCCTGCATACCTGGGCCCCCCTGACAAGTGGGGGCATGACGACCTGTGAGCTGGTCTGTGACCCCAGCTTGGAGGATACCTGTTGCCCACCGCGGACCAGGGGTGGCGGGATGACACTGCCCGGCATTCGGGAAGAGGTCTGTTAATACACAAATGCCCATTGTTTACCTCGCTTTTTGACTTTTTCAATTTTAGAAAAGCAGAATGTTAGTAAAAAAATAAAAATTAAAACAAAAAACACAACTAGATAAAATGTGTATTTAGGGGCTGGGGAGATGGCCCAGTGTATAAGCACTTCCCTGGCAAGTGCAAGGATCTGAGTTCAATCTCTGGTTCTACCAAAAATGTGTATTTATTCTCAACATAGGAACCACTAAGAGCCTGGGAACCCGGGCTTTCTCAGGAGCAAGGTAGGATGTCTAGAAGCAAGATTCCACAGGTGCCAGCCTGTGAAAAGGGCCACTGGAAGTCAGCCTTTGGTGGGCAGAGGTGTCATGAGACCCTCTGTTTCTGTGACATCAAGCAGTAGCCTGGTCTAGGGAACCTGTGCACAGCTCTCTCTTGAGCCAGCAGCTTTTGGCTTTGGGCAGGGTTGCCTAGGAGCCCAGAATGCTGCCCAAGTGTAGCCAGAAGCAGCACCACGGCCTCTTGGCTAACAGACAGGGGACACTGACCTGAAGTGATGTCTTGCCCGCAGGAAGGCTCTGGGTGCCCCGTACAAGTGGGGGAGGGGTGGTCACAGCACTCCCGGCAGAGCCCGATGGCTGCGGGAAAGGAAGACACACGGGCGTGAGGGCCCTAACAGGTACTCCCACTAGCGTAGGCCTCACTTCCTCCTACTCTAGGCTCCCAAAGGTTCTGCTGCCAGCCTGGCAATGGATGTCTTTGTGGCAGTAGCTGGGCCGCTGTACAGGCCCCAACAGAGGCGCTCCGGCAAAGCCACCCTTGGCATCCTGGCCCAGGAACCATCCTGCCCTGCTGGGGCGAGACACCTAGTGATGGCAAAAGCTGGGATAAAGCCAGAGCTTCACACGTGCTGAGTGGTGCTCTACCACTGAGCCATAACCTGAGCCCATCAGAACTCTGTTTACAGTCATGTACACCCCAGGAGGAGACAGTGACAGGCCCTGTACAGATAAGGGGACAAAGCTTCTGCCCAACCCACTTGTGCAGACTTCCCAAGTGCAGAGGCTAGGGACTGAGAAGTGTGCAGAAGAACTATACCCACAGACAGAGGTACCCAACCCAACATGAGTCAGCACACACCACGCTCCAGACTGCACAAAACCAACAGAAGAACAGGACTCAGCTCTGGGAGGTGGGGCCAAAGCAGGGCTCCTGCTAGGGTCTGGGGCTATGTTCTGAGGGACCTGAGAGGCAAGCACACAGCCTAGGGGTGGAGATGTCAAGGTACAGTCAGTGGCAGACACAGCCACCTGCTAGGCAGGAGGGCTTCTGCACAAGGGCTCAGGAGAGACTGCAAGCACACTTGCGATGGCTGGAGACCCCCAGCTCATGCCCTAGACAGTTCAGCACGAGACCTGGTGCTCCCTGGGGCCCTCTGCCATCCCTCTAGCTCAGAGTGCTCTGCCCTGGGCCTCAGAAGAAGCCTTGCCCTCACCAGCCTTCTCCTGCTACCGAATGCCAGCAGCACACACCTTTTGAGTGGTGGCTTCCTTCTGTATCTGACTCTGCCGAAGCTTTTTTAACAGAACGAGTTTTGCTTCTTCTAGTCTTAGCTCTTCTTTCAGTTGCTTGATCATCCTTTCCCGTTCTTCAGGACTACTTTTCTACAAGGACAAGACACCAGGGCTGGACGCATGCTTGGCAGGGCCCATCTCCACATGCTGGGCCTCCCGCAAGGGGCTCACCATGAGGGCTTCTGTGCTGGTCTCTTTCAGGGCCAACTTGGTCAAACCATTCACACGTGGGCTGGCAGGCTGCTCGTTGTCAGAGAGCACAATCACGTCGGGCGAGGGGGGCCTCCTCTCAGACTTCATGTCACTGTGGGCAGAGACAACAGGGGTAAGCGAAGCAAGCATCTGAGCACCAGAGTTGTGCTGGCGGCAGGCGGGACTGTGTGCCAGGCCACGGCCCCCCTCAACACAGGCAGCATGGGGCCCCAGGGCGGATAAATGCACTCCACTCCAACTCACAGGCCCAGCCTGGCCCCGAGCCGCTGCCAGCTTCATGTGCTGGATGTGATGGGATGCGTCTACCCTAACACCAGAGGCCACCACTACCTGTGCTGGACACCATCTGATGGGGAGCCCCTGCCATCCAGCACCGGAAGACCTGTGTACACTGTGCGTCACCGCCCTGGAGGGCAAGAACGTGGCAGCAGGGGTGATGATAGGCTTTGACACCAATGAGAACCAGCGAACACCTGCACAGCTCCCGACCCATCTGCCTGGCTTAGGACTGGTGCCTCACTCCCCACGCCAACCCTGTGAGGGCCACAGCCTGCGGCCCCCAAAGCTGTCTCAGTCCTTCTCACCAGTGTGGCCTGAGCCCTTCTACTCCTGCTGTGGAAGCTCCCTCTCCCCCAGGTTACTGGTGGGGGCCTGTTTTTTGTCACTACTGATCAGAGCACCGCCATGGCCAAGCAGTGCCAGGGGACCAGGAGGCCTCTGTGGCTTTCCTGTTATTTCTGTTAGGACATGGTCCAGGTTCTATGTGTGCCATTATTGCTCAGATTCCAACAACAGCAAGTGTCCATTCCACGCAAACCACATACACGACAGCATTAGCCAAAGGGGGCACAGGCTGATACTTGGCTCCCTTCTTAGGAAACAAACCCTTGTGCTCTTGCCACACACACCCCTCCGTAATGACGTGCCGCACACCCTTGAGGAACCTCACTGAGGACTTGTTCTGAAGAAACCAGGGCCTCCTTTGTAAGGGAAAGCAGTCAAATACACAGTGTGCCCACTAGGTGGCACTGTGATCCATGGGACAAACTTGGATGAAGTTAACACAAAGTCATAGCTCCAAGTTGTCCCGCTTTGCCCACTGTGTAGAGTGGGGACACTGGGACTAGAACTGGGCTTCAGAGAGGAGTCAGCAACCACCAGAGTAGCAGCAGCCTCCAGGACTGGCAGCTGCAACTGCCTACAGCCGATACTCGCTTCCCTCTGCCCTTATCCCAGCCACCAATGCTCTCCCTCCAGCCCACATTGAGTTCACAGCCACCAACTTGACATGCACAGGGCCCGGGGTTGGGGAAGGAAGGGGCCAAGTCCACAGGGAGTTTGTTGGGTCACCCCAACATCACTTGAGTTCACCAAAACACCACAGCAGGTCTGTGGCTCCTCACTGATGGCCCCATGCCGCCCAAGATCAACTTTCAAGGTGACCCAGCAGCTCCAATTCCAGATTCTCTGGATGCAGGCAGAGAAAACACACCTAGAGGCAGGGACCCAAGAAGTCCAGGTGCTCACTAGCAGATGGGCTCCTGGGAAGGTGGATGAGTTGAGAAGCAGCCAGGAGCACCTCAAATAGTACACAAGACAGACACACTGCCCTGCCCCGGCAGGATGGTGGCAGGACACACCAGAAGCAATGGCTTTCCTCATGAGGGGAGAGCATGGGCCACACACAGAAGCAAGATGCCCAAGGAAACTGGAGGTCACCTGGGGCCAGAGGGAAGGGCGGGGCCTGAGACGTGCTGCACTTACAAGTTTCCCCGTGAGGGCCACCCTGACCTCAATGTTCTCTACCCTAGCTTGGCCTGAGACTGATCAATAACTTATCCAAGAGATGATGTCACCACCCATCAATGATCACTCAGCATCCCAGCAGCCAGCAGGGAGTGAACTTCCTGTATGCTAATCAGGCCACCAAAAAGTCATGTGACAAAGGCATTTCCCTCCTCGGTCATGTGACCCTTTAACTGTGCCTTCCAACGTGAAAACCATGGCAACGGGCAGTTCTAACCGGTTTGTGACACACAGCCTTCATTTTGAAAAGGGAGGTAAGAGTTCAGGTGCTGTCAGAAAATGGAGGCGCCGAGCTCCCCGGGGCTGCAGCCATTTCCTGTGTGGCACCAGCCACAGAGACTATGCACAGGTACCAGACCTAGGGACACCTCTCTCAAGCCCAGAAGAGGCCACCAGCCTGTCTCTAGTTTTCAAAATAAAAAACTTCCTAAATCTCAATTTTTTTTTTGAGGGGGGCACCTTTAAGGTTCTTAGTACTATACTTTTCTTAAGAGTTTTTAATTTAGGGGGGAAAAAGGTGGTTTGGAACGACTCCAGAGATTCTTTGAAGAGACTCTGAAAGCCAGAATAAAATCAGGCAGACTAGCCCATGTGCCGGGAGCATCCGTGTCCACCCCAGCCTGCCACTATGGGCTGCTATCTCAAACTTTATTTGGAAGCTATGTGTATTTCAGGGCAAATATGAATAACTAATCCTACATCCTCATCTTTGAAAACCCTTATTAAAAACAGTGATCCCTGGAAGCAGGCTGGGCTGTTATCAGCCTCATGGCTCACCAAGCACCAGAAATTCAGTGACCTGCCAGAAGTCTGCAGAGCTTCCAGAGGGAGGCAGGACTGTAATGTCACTTGCCACATGGTTCCACCTGAGCAGGCGACAGCTCTAGCTGCTTACCCCAAAATTCATACTGAACACCACCTAGCCCATGCTGGGGGCTTAGGGTTCTCACTAAGCAAATGCAGGGCTCTTTGTCCCTGGGGCTCAGACCTCTGCAGTCCTCACAGCAGGCAGCGTGTGCTGGGGAAGGTGGACTTGATCCCTCTCATTCATTCACTCACCCACCTACTCTACTCATACTTGCCAAAGCCCATGTAAGCAGCAAGAGCCAAACCAGGAGGTGAGAGAAACTACATCTTAGCAGCTCTCTACTCTGGCTGTGGTCCACTAAGATGCACAGAGCAAACACAAGCCTTAGGGCACGCTGCAGCCATCTTGGGCTAAGACAACACATTTAAGAAAGAATGGCCAAAAGTACACCAGGGAGCTTGGAGGCACAAGCCGTAAGGAGCACAGTGCACACCAACCTCCTCTCAGGCTGTAGAAAGTCAGACAGCACCCTGACAGTCACCCCCAGCCACTGTGGCCACAGACAGCTTCAAGACTAAAGCCTCCTCCACATACACACCTTGAGACAAGAGGTGCTGCTCCCAGACAGCCAAATGCTTCCTGCACAGCACACACACCCCCAACTCCCCTTGAGCCTGGCCTGGAAGGAGGCTGTGGCAGTGTGGGGGTGGGGCAGCACCTGACACTCCCACCCCAACCCCTAGGAGAGCCCCAACCAATCCTGCCTGCCTACACCCTGGCCCCAGGACTGCAGTCAGCAGTGGCCCAGCACCCATGAGGACCCCAGAAGTACAGACCCCACAGCACACCTGGGAAGCCTTCTCTGCTCCCCCCTCTGGGGGCTGCTAGCACAGGCTTCCGAAGGGCCTCTAGGGGGTCTCCACACTCACCCGAGGGCAAAGAGCCTCTGCCTCCCAGGACACCTGCATGGGGACCCCTACCTGAGCCCTCCCTCCACCTTCTACCCAACCCTCCCAGGAGGGCAGCCCCTTCCATAGTTATGGGACCTGAGCTCCATTCCACTCCATGCGGCTTCCCAACGAGGGCCAAAGTCTTTGTTCCCAGGGCACCGAGAGCAAAGGCAAGGGGAGGTCAAGGTGCCACCTGCCTGGTGACGACAGCAGCCCCAGAAGAGGGTGTGCCCCCTAGGGCCTGGCCTGAGCATTCCCGTAGAGTTGCCCCCACAAAGATGCAGGCCTGCAGCTCCCCAGGGCCCTGGCTGTAGAGAGCCTCGATCTTCCCCAGGCACCAGGCTCTTGGCTTCCTCCTCTAGTCTCTGAGGAAGAGGGTTAGCCTGCTGAGGGTGCCTGGTAGGGGAAGCTCTGCCCATGAAGGCTCGAGGCTCCTGGGGAGGTGGCCCCTTACCCAACCAGCCCAACACATGCATGAGGTGCTTTGCACCACGCCATCTGCTCCCTCTCCATAGCCAGTAGGGCCACATCTTAAAAGCCCCTAGGCAACCTCCAAAACTATAAGAGCACCATACTCTCAAAGGGCCTCAATGGATGCCCAGACAGGACGACTTCAGAGCTGGCAGCTGAGAGAGGCACCCACAGGTTGGGCCCTCAGTGGAATGACTGGTTCAGTCAGAGAGGATGTTCTCTGGGCTCCTGGACTCTGAGGCTGAGCAGGCGGGCAGCAAATAGGCCACGTCCACTCAGCCTTGCACTCATGGGTGGGACCCTCCATGGGGGGACCAGAGCTTCCTGTGGGCACACAGAGCAGATGGCTTGATGGCAGGAGCTGGTATGGCCTCACAGTGCACTCCAGGATGGGGTCCGAGCTTGGACGAACCCTTCTTTCTACTGGTCTCCTGCCCTCAAGGATGGCTACTTCCCACAAGCACACAGATGCCAAGCTGATGAAGGAAATGCAAATCCTCCTGACAGGGTTTCCTAACTCTGTGCTGTTGCGTGTACTTCTAATCACAATAAGCACTTCTAGGACACTTCTTGTCCTAGAAGTCCAAGCCCTGTGACAGAGTTCAACCACTTCCCTGGGTATCAACAAGTAGACCTTGTACTCAGGATGGACAAACTCCTATAGCCCTGGGCAAAAATGGCATAGGACCCTGCTGAGGCGCACTGCTGGCTTCTGCAGAGCCAGCGGATGCAGTGGTGGTACTGGGTGCTGGCTCCTCCAATACTGTGCTCCACACAACCCTGGCTGCTTCTGCGGCTCCATCTCTGAACTACAGAGTAGAGGGAAGCAACCTTGCAGGTTTTCAAAGCAAAGCCCAGGAGCTGCTGTCTAGGCCTTCATGGTGTATGACACCCAGAGCTGAAGAGGGGAACAGACAGGCACAGCCAGGCTGGGC
>PVKA01001725.1:73035-105469 GCA_004027165.1 Ctenomys sociabilis
AAACCAGGCAGACAGGGGCCATCTCTTATGGAGCAGGCCCTATGCCCTGGGTGTGGGGGCAGCTCCCTGGGTGACAGAGCTTGCCCTCCTTTCCCTGAGGGGCCTCTTCAGAACCACCCCAGGTGACTAAGGAGTGCTCTGTGCCCTGTGGACTCCCCCAGAGTCTTTGGGGAGTTGCGGCAGGTACAGGGCCTGCCCTGGGGGACACTAGCCCACCTGCTCCCTGCTCCAGCCAGCTGGGCCCCATGGGGACCCTCTTCCTCCCCTCTGCGCATCCATTACCACTCCTCCAGTGTAACCTGAGCTCCTCCAGGCTTCTATGTCAAGAGAAAAGCCCAGCGTATGCTCTATGAGGGCCTGGCACACACATTTTGCTTCTCTGCCAGAGAGGCCACAGAGGTGAGCAGCTGGGATGGGATTTTTGAAATCCAGCCATCATTCTTCCTGGAGACTTGCTCCGGGACTCCATTACTGGGGCCCGGCACCAGCTATGCCCACCCACCTCAGCAGAGGGCAACACAGGGAGCTCTGTGTGGTAGCCAGGGGTTCAGCACCCCTTACACTGCTGACACTGTCCAGGAAAGCAGCATTCCCTAGTCAGAACCTCACTGAACGGGATGGTCTTAGGGTTGTAGGGACAAGCCAAGGGGACCATGGAAGCCACTGCAGCGGGAGCCTGACAGTGGGGACACCACAGGGAGGGTAACTCAAAGCCAGCACACTCTACTCAGAAATCAGAGAGAAGCACTTATGAAAGATGATCAGTCATGGAATTGAAAGGCTGGTCTCTCATGTTTGGACCACCACCCTCTCTGGTGGGCCCCTGACAGCCACCACTGCACACCTTCCTGTCACCCCCACAGTGTGTGTGGGGGGGTCAGGTCACAGGTCTGAGAGGGCAGACAGCCCAGGTCCACCCCTGGGTCTGGTGGCTGTGTACCTTGCCCCATGGTGGGCCCAGGAGCTGGTCCCATGTGATTACCAGTTCTACAGCCATTATTTCGTGCTGTAAGTAACATTTCTGGAACAGTTTAGAGCCAATCTTTACTTCTATTTGAAGGAGCCAGCAGCATCCCTAATACTGAGTCCTTAGGGGACAAGGTGAGGACGGGTGAGGTCAGGAGTGTACGTGGCCCCCTGCTCCAAACTGAGCTGGGGACCATCAGGGCCAGGGGCAGGCAAGTGTGTGGTGCAGGCGCTTGGGGGTCCCTGCCAGAGAATAGCAGAGCCTGAACTGGCGCCAGCACCAGCATCCCTCCTGCCTCTGGCGCCTGCACATGTCCTGCTGACCTCCCTCCAGGGAGGAATGTGGTGACAAATCTCCAAGCAGAGCACCCAGAACACAAGAGAGTAGAAACTTCCCCTGGGAGAGGTAGGCCTGTTCCCAACTCCAAGCAAGAGCAGTGTCACCTGCAAACCACAAGGACCCGAGCTGTCCTTCGGCTTCAAAGAGCAAGAACTCGCCCAGTGCGTGCACAACACCCATGGGTCTGGGCAGCCACCTCAGAATGCAGGGTGGACGTGTGTACACAAGGGCCGAGCAGGTTCCCCATGTCCTCAAGTCCCAACTAGATACCCATGAGAGCCACGGGGAGCGTTCCTGCTGCTATAGGGCAAGTGGCCAGTCACCAAACCCAGCAAACTGCAGTCCCTCATGGCTGAATGGGACACAAGCTCCTTAGGCTGCCACAGAACATTACTAACAGGAGTTTCTGGTGTTCTGATACCACCGAAGCAGGGGGGTATCTTCCAATGCACTTCTGAGGGCAGGACTGTGAGACACAGAGAAGCAGACTGGCGATCTACCAGATGTTTCCCCCAAAAAGGTCAACACAGGCTGCTACTTCACAGAACACTTCAGGTGGCATTTGTTGCCAACAATTGAGTCCCAACTTCCTTTTTTTTGTCTTTTTGGTGGAACTTGGGATTGAACTCAGACCCTTGTGCTTGCCTGGGAAGTGCTTATTCCACTGGGCCATCTCCTCAGCTCCTCAAGTTCCAACTTCCAATGGGCAACACTTACAATCTTGGAAAACTTGTGTTTATCACTTCCTATGTGCACAACAGCTTCCCAACAGATTTTTTGTGTGTGTTTGGTTGATGCAGGGTCTCACTATGCAGCTCAGATTTGTGGTGATCCCCGTTTTCAGCCTCCCCAGCGCTGGAATTACAGGCATGTGCCACCGCACCCGGGACTCTGGCCAGCTCAGCCCGCCCTGGGAGGCAGAACTGACAAGGCATGTGGTGCTGGGGATCAAACCGAGGCCCCTGTGCTTGCCTACACTTGCCTAAGCCAGTGCTTTAGTCTGCTGAGCTATCTCACCGGCCTCTGCTTCACAACAGATTGTTGGGACAGAAAGAGGCCGTTTTGGAGCCATCAGTGAGGCCTGAGTATCTGCGGCACGTCCAACTCCAGGAAAGCGCATGCCTCCCTCAGCAGAGTCCCAACCAGTTTACACAGACCCTGGCTCTCTGCCTTCAAGGGAACAGCACAGTGCAGGGTTGATGCAGAGGAAAACCTGACAGAGAGCAGCCAGGCTGGAGGACAAAACACCCTGTGGCCAAGACAGGTGGCCTAAGCACCTTCAGCACAGGATGGGGTGGCATCTCTCCCTGGAGGTCACCACCCCAAGCCCCTGCCCCTGGGGCAAGACTAACAAAAAAACCTACCTGAGTCCCACAAAGGGATGCCAACAGACCATCAACTTGTCGAAACTGATCAAAAAGGCAAGTCTGAGAAACTGTCCTGGCCCAGGTTAAACACACTGTGGCCCTACCTGTCACTCCACACTCAGGAGGCTGAGAGAGAACTGCAGCCAGGCCTCTCCCTGGGCAGCTTACTGAGACCCTGTTCCAAAATAAAGGAAGCACCGCGGGTGGGAGAGCTCAATGAGAAGGCCCCAGGTTCGGTCCCTAGTACTGCAAAAGTAGTTAATCATAATTTTTTCTTTCCCTGTTTAAGGAGCAAAAGAGCCAGATGGATTTTACCAGACTACAAAACTGATGACATCACTGATGACATATCAGATTCTGAGGAAGGAAACACTGCTAGTCCCACAGTAAGAGGCAGAAGCTCCTCAGCTGCCTGATTGCCACTTGAGTGCGGGCTCTTCCTCCTGGCTTCAACTCTACCTTGGTTCACTGAAGCAGACAGGCGGATCAAACAGCTGGCTTCTGATTAAGCTGAATAATCAAAAGACTTGAGCCGGGCGTGGTGGCACAGCACATGCCTGTAATCCCAGCACTCGGGAGGCTGAGGCAGGAGGATTGCTGTGAGTTCGAGACCAGCCTGAGCTACAAAGTGAGCTTAAGGCCAGCCTGAACTGCATAGTGAGACCCTGTCTCAAAAAGACAAAAATAAAATAAAAAATAATCAAAAGACTTGCAAAGTTGCAGAGATCGAGGATTGCTGCATGTTTGAGGCCAGCCTGGCCTACAAAGAGAACTGAAAGAAAACCTGAACTACATAACGAAATCCTGTTTCAGAAGACTGCCGCCCCCCCCCCCCCCCCCCCCCCCCCCCCCGGCAAAAAAAAAAGTAGTTGAGAAAGCAGACAATTACCAACTTTACAATGGGTCTAATCATGATCATTACTTTATGGTGTCATGGAACACATGTACATTTATTTTATGTATTTATTTATTTTGGTGGTACTGGAGATTGAACTCAAGACCCTGCACTTGCCAGGCAGGCACTTATGCCACTGAGTGATCTCTCCAACCACATGTGCATTTAGTAGAGACCATACATGGAATTGTGAGTTGGGCCTATGCCAGGCTTGCTGTTTGCAGTTGGACCCTCTCCTCCTGCTGCCATGAAAGGAGCCTGCTGAGTTATACAGGTGCCCCGAACTCCAGCTCGTCCTACCCTGGCCTCCTCCTGCTGGAACTGGCTACATGCACCCAGTTTCCTAATGCAGAAAGTATCAACAGATCCCACTTGCTCTTTTGGGTCCAGAGCATGAGAGGAGCAGCCAGAGCCCGCCTGCCTCACTGTCCTGATTATCTCCTGGCACTGACTCTCCCTCACTGCCAAAGCTGTTCTGAGATGAGCCATACCAAGCACTCCACAGGCCCACCCCAGAGGTGCAAGGCCTATTCAATAGTAAGCCCCAACAGCTGGTATAGCCACAAGGTCCTCAAAGCTCTAGAACAACTAACTGTGCAGCCCCTTCTTGGCCACAGCTTGCAGAGAGCCTGGCATACCAGGCAGCCAGTATACCAGAGGGCCTGGTTCCCAAATGCTAGGAGCCTGACCAGCACCTGCAGCTCCCATCCCCAGCCATGCTCTGGCCCCAGAACCTGCTTCTGCAGCACACCCAGCTTTGCTCCTGGCAGTGCTGGGGACAGCACCATCAGGCTCCAACTGCCCAGCCCTATTTGTCATTCTGGGTGCCCCTTGCACTAGCGAATCTCCTGACACTGACCCCAGGCACCCAAACTTCCACGTTCCCAGGCCACATTTCCCACGCAGCCCTACAAGGGAGGCAGTGCACATGGCTGAGCTGACAGGCCTCTACAGAAAGCTTCCAGAAGTGCCAGGACCCTGTGTGTCACCTGGTCTCAGCCCCACATAGACCAGGAGCCTTACAATGTGGTTGCATCACAACTATTTTTAAGATTTAGACTCTAAAAATAAGCAGCTATAAGGCTTGGGACCAAAGGCAGGGGCATACAGCGATGTCTAGTATGTCTCCATCCCACTTGGTACACACTGCAGCCCTCCCTGCACACTCCTCAGGGAGGCCAGGACCAGTCCCCAACACCCGCCCAGCCTTAGCATCTCAAGGATAGTTGCCAGGCCTGCACTGGCACCTCACACTGCCTTCCTGTCCTGGGGGCTGTGGTTGGTCACCTCTCCTGCCCCCTTTGAGGCACTTGTGAGCTCCCTTCAGGAGTGACCAATCTTCCCCGTGAGGTGGCAGAAACCAGAGGGGCTCCGGGGCAGGGCACAAGGTAACATCAAGTGAAGATTCAGGATGCCCTGTTCCCTCCCACTACAACTCCCCTTCCCATCACAGGCTGCCAGAATCCAGACATGCCTTTTCAAAAAAAATGCAAAAACAAAAGTCTGAAAAGTAAGCCATACTTTCCTTCCCAGAGCCCTTTCTGCACAGAGCACTACCATTCTTGCTCCCACTCCAGGGGCCACACAGGTCAAAAAGGGCCAGGAACTCACTACTCACAGGTGCCTAGTCCATGACCAGCAGCTGGCTGCAAACTAAAACTTCTGGATCCTCACACACCCAACGTTAAATTACCCGCCACTGTGGTGCAGGCATCAATCACAGGAAGCTGGCATGGGGCAAGCTCCAGCGGGAATGTGTGCTATAGGAGGTGTCAGAAACCACTGCACCAGTGGCAGAAGCCCGATACTGAAACTGAACCCAGGGCCTTTGCACTGAGCTACATCCTCAACTGTTTTTCTTTCTTCTTTTCTGACTTCACACATGCCAGGCAGGTACTACGCAACTGAGCCATATCCCTTACCCCCTTATTTTCTGAGATACAGTCTTGTTAATATGCTAAGCTGCCCAGGCTGGACTCGAACTTGGGATTCTCCTGTCTCAGGCTCCCAGAAAGCTAGGATCACAGACTCACATCTCCACACTCAGCAGAAGCCAGCCATTCATAAACCAAAATTCTGCACACTTTGCAACCCTGCTTAAGTGTGAAGTTTCTGCTGATCCCTTCCTGGGTGGCACAGTGGCCTCTGCTTTTCTACCAGGGAGCAAATGTTGAATTTTCAGTTCCCTCCCTGGCCACAGCAGGGCCTTGTAAGGAACACCACAGAAGAGCTCAGGGTTCAGGAGAGACTATGGTCTCTAATCTGCCACCAGGCCAGCACACGTGATGGGCCATGGGTAAACTGGATCACCAAGGGGCACCCAGAGCCAGTCATCTTAATGCCCCCCAAACGTAATTTATTTTACAAATACACTGACTTCTTCAAATACCGATGACTTAACACTTCAATTAGATATAGGTCTGAAACAAAGACAGATAGAAAATCAAAATGGGATGAAGAATCACTGAGGTCTACAGGCTATCACCAGAGACAGGGGCTTTGGAGGGAGAGCTGGACCTTTCAGCCCCTAAGCTCAAATCACTTTGCAGGCAGTGGGGCGTGGACTTCTGGTTGGAACAGGAGAAGCTTGGGCCACCCGGACTCTACTGAAAATCACCCAGTGTCAGGCGGCAGCAGACACAATTCAAAGTGGAAGGCAGCAGCTGGCTTCCAACTGGTGTTGGGCAGGGGCTGAAGCTACAAAGAGGGGGCTCCTAGAACACCAGGGACCCACACTACAATGGGGGCAGGCCTCTTGCTGTGGGACTTTCCAATTCTTACAATGAGGGAGTCAGCCTACAGAACAGGGTGTGGGTCTACCTGGTACTTGCCCTGCCCAAACCAGCACCCGACAGCAGTCAGGCAGTTGCCTGCCTCGCTCGAGGATGCATTCCAGCAGACAGCCGGCACAGCCTGCACAACTGTGGCAGGCATAGCGCGAGAGCAGGGGAGGCCAAAGTCTGCATGCTCCTGGGGGACCCCACTCAGGCAACCAGTGCAACAGTGACTGTCACAGCACCAGCTCTGTGAGAGCACCTCAGACAGTCAGATGCCACTTTCCTTCACAGGCCTGGCCCTGAGCCTCCACCCCAGATGAGGGACCAGGCCCAGGGCATGATGACACATGGAGGCAAAGCCCTGGACCATGGCTTCTCTGGAGATCTGGTGGCTGAATCGTAAAGAGTGACAAGACCAATTGAATGAGGCTGTGGGTATCACGCCTACAAATGTAATACAGCGCAGGTATTCTGAGGAAAAGCCTAATGGCTTCATTAAACACAAACGAACACACACAGCCCCAACAACCTGACCCCTGGATATGTAATGAGAGGTGCCCATCCATGCTGCAGACTCACAGGGACGCAGGGAGCTGCAGTGCTGTTGCTCACCCAAATCCAGAGACCAGCCCACCACACCAGGGTGAACTCCAGCGTGCATGGGGTACACACCATGTGGGTCCCTTTCTAGAGAACCTCTGCAGTGGAACCAGCCCAGCCCAAATGAAGGCTCGTCCTTTTTTTTTTTTTTTTTTTTTTTTTTTTGTGGTACTAGGGATTGAACTCAAGACCCTGCACTTGCCAGGCAAGTGTTTATTCTACTGAGCTATATCCCTGGCCCAAGGCTCTTCCTGCTGAGCATGCCAGGTGTTAACTGCCAGGAGTCACATGGGGCTGCATCTGGAGACACCTGTGGTTTCACAGCATATTCCAGTGTGACCACCACACGGCTCTGCTGCAGGACTCTAGCCCTGCCTATAGTAAGATAACCGCCAAGGTTAGCCATATAGGGGATCTCAGTAAGCACGCAGTGCCCCCGGGAGGCCCACAGGTCTCTGGTCTGCAGTAACCTATTGCCACACATGACATCCTGCCTCAGCACAGGCCAGCAGCAGTGGGTCTGCCAACCACTGTGAAATGGAGAACTGTTTTGTTTTGTTTTTGCAGTACCAGAGATTGAACTCAGGACCTTGCACTTGCCAGGCAGGTACTTAAGCTGTATCCCTGGCCCTAACCTCCAGAATTCTGTATCCAAAAGCCCTTCCTCTTTCTAGCAGGCCCATCCATACATCATGTGTTTCTGGCCAACAGTGGCTGCAATTTCCCTTTCCTTTTGCATTTCTGCTTTTGAAATAGGACCCATGTTAACATGAGTGTATTTAGAACAAAAAGATGGCAAATTGTGTGCAGCCCCCACCAATGTGGCACCAAACCATGCCTTAGTACTAAAGGTACGCCCCCGCGTCCTAAGGACCCAAGGGAGGTCAGTGTCTATACACAAGTCACCAACCTGCGGACACCTTTGTCCACACAAGGTTCGCAGGCTGGTCTTGAGCTGGCCTCACAGATCTTGTCATTTAGGACGTCACCATTCACAGGAACTTCTGCCCTGCAAGCCCAGCACACACATGGCTATCTCTGATGTTTTCTAGTCTGTGAAAGCCCAAAGGGGTGCAGAGACGTGCAGCGGCAGAGCCCACCTACAGCCAAGGGCCAAGGGCCACCCACCTGACCCAACCGTTCTACGCTGCAGCTCTGAAGCACACCTAAGTGACTTCTGTCCCACACAGCACCAACAGCAGCATCACTCCCTGGGCCTCATAACTGTCCCCCGCTCTGTAACTGGGGCTGTACCTAGGGCAACAGGATGAAGCCCAGCAGACTGTGGGCCCGACCTGCCATTGCCTCCAGGAGAGTGGGTACCTCACAAAAAACAGGCACTCCAAGTGGTGTGGGGTGCATCCCTGAGTTCTTGGGGAGGGGCCCTCATGTCTGCACCTGGGTGTGGCCCATTCTTTCTTCTGTCCTACAATAGCACCAACACCGCACCTGCCCACAGGCTGGGGCAGGGGCCAAGTTACTTACAAGATACAAAGCCTGCTTGGCCTGGGCCAACTCTGGTTGCGGCCAGGGGTCCGGCAGCTCCCACATCCACATATCTCTTTCCCTGAGCACATTCTAGCGCCAGGGTGGAAGGGCCCAGTGTTTGTAATCTGTGTATTTCTTTGTGGAGCTGGGGTGGAAGTCTGGACCTCACATGTGCCAGGCAGAGCTCATCAAGTCCACCCCCAGCCCATTACTTTTTAACACCCATATAGAGGTATTCATACACCAGAAACTCCACCAACTAAAAAAGTACAATTTAGTGTGCTTTATTAAGTGTAGAGAACTGTGTGAACATCAGCACAACCCAATTTTAGTGCATTCTCATCATCCCTTTTACTGTTTCTCCCAGCCTTGGCAGTCCTTGAGCATGTTCTCCCACTCTACATTTCATTTGTTAGGGGTTTTTCCAGGTAGGGGTTGTCTGTCCTTTCAGTGCTGGAAGAAACCCTGGCCATCGTGCACGCCAAGCACACGCTCTACTGCTGAGCCTCATGTGCTCCTCTCTTCCTCTTTCCAAACACGTGCTATGAACAAAATTATAGGCCAAATGGCTGGCATCCGAGACTTCAGAGCACCGAGCTGTAGCACACTGCTGCCAGCACCCCTTTGTGACACTGAAGCGGAGCCTGCTGTGGGATGCCCACCTCTGACCCACTTACAGGCATCCTAGCCATCACCACTTGGGGGCCAGCATGAACCACATGGCTGTGACACCCTGCACCTGTGCGTGGGGGTGTGGCTTCACTTCTCTTGGGTAAATTTGGCAGTCACGTGGTAAATTTATACCCAGCCTTGTAAGAAAACAATGTTTACACTGTTTCACATTCCTACCCATAGCACATGAAGGGACCCAATCTTTTGTGTCCTTGCCAACACTTATTAACAGTCCCTGTACCCTGGCGACCATGTTCATAGCCTGGCACACAGTCCAGCCTGGAGCACTACGTGCGCTGAAAGCCCTACAATGCTTTGTGTCCTCTGTGAGCCACTGGGCTCTGCCAGTTGCTCTGCCCATCCCCTATCAGCCCTCCAGCCCAGCCCCCAGGTATCTCTGTGAGGACTTTGTGGTTAGATACACACATTCTCGTGACTGCCATGCACCCATGAGGTGGTATCACCAAGCGCTCCTCCAGCTCCTCCAACTTTCGGTAACTGCTGCCTTTTTCCCCTTGCTTTTTTTCTTGACAGAACCAGGGGTTGAACTCAGGCACTTGCACTTGCCAGGCAAGCACTTCTTCTACTGAGCCATCTCCCAGGCCCAAATGTTTTGGGGATTTTTGTTTTGGGGTACTACTGACGATCAAACCCAGGTCCTTGTGCTGGCCAGGCAAGCACTTATTCTGCTAAGCTAATTCCCCAGCCTTAAGTGTTCTGTCTTAAGGACTAATTTATCTCCAATCAATAGTCACTGCAGAGCCCTACTGCTTACTGTTCCTTCCACATTCCTTCACATCTGCTCTTCAGCTCAGGGGTGTCCCTTATAAACAACCTAGCATTGAGCTGGAGGAATATGCTTTTTTTTTTAATCTAACATGCAACAATTCCTGACTCCTTTTTTTCCTTCTCTTTTCCTTTCCTTTGTCTTCCCTTGAGAAAGGATCCTACTAGGTCCAGGCTGACCTTGAACTCACTATATACCCCAGGCTAGACTGGAACTCACAGTGGTCCTCTGCCTCAGCCTCTCCAGCTTCTGGCTCAGGCACTTACAACACTCATACCCAGTGCAATATTGCTGGGGCTGGATTCACATTTGCCATGGTGTTACTCGCTTTCTACACATCTTCCTTTATGTATTTGTCTCTAGTACATCACTTTGATGCTTCTATTAATCTGGCAATTTTCACTATCTTTTCTCGAAACAGGGTCTCACTATGCAGTTCAGGCTGGCCTGTAACTTAATGATCCTCTTGCCTCAGCTTCCTGAGGGCTGAAATTACAGGCATGCACCACCACACTCGATCTCATCTTTCATTTTCTTAATAGTCACTCTAGTGATTACAATGAGCATCTTAATTTAACACAAGCACTTCAGATTTTTTTTTCTTTTTTGTCTTTTTGAGACAAGGTCTCACTATGCAGTTCAGGCTGGCCTTAAGCTCACTTTGTAGCTCAGGCTGGTCTCGAACTCACAACAATCCTCCTGCCTCAGCCTCCCGAGTGCTGAGATTACAGGCATGAGCTACCACGCCCAGTCCAGATTTTTTTTTTTTAAGACAAGATCTGGCTATGAAGCTTAGGGTTACCTTGCACTTGCTATTCTCTTTCCTCAGCCTCCTGAGTGCTGGTATTAGAGGCATAAACTCACTTCAAATTAATGCTAATTTGATTCTAGAGAAACACAGAAACTGCCACACTTGTGCTTTGTTCTGCTCTCCTCTTCTGTACCAGCCCTATCATGATCTAGCATACTGTGAGTCCCATTGGGCAGCTTTCAGAGGGCTGAGGTAACAATCTCTCCTGTTCACCCACCCCATCCAGTTCTTCCCCCACCATGTGGACTTCAGCCACGGGCATGTCCCCATCAGCCTGAAGAACTGGCCAGGCTACCTCCAGCAGCCTCTCTTCTCCATCCACCAGCCTGACCCTGCTGTGCCATCTTCACTTTAGCAGGGCCATTCACTGGAGAGCAAGCCTAGGTCCACAGTATTCTCCCTCCTTGAATGCACTCAACCCCTTCTGCTTTCCATTGAGCAGTCAGCTGTTGATCATACAAACAAGCTGAGGTGATGGTCTCTGCTCCTGTTGCTGTCAGAGTTACTGTTCTCTGACTGCAATTCTACTCTTCTGTATTTAGGTATCTGCATCCTCGCATTTATGACATGGGGCATTTTTGAGCTTTTTGATAAGGTATCTTGGGCCATTATTTCAAATATGGCCCAATTATTTCAAATTTGTATGTTCTATTCCCTCAGAGAAGCCGCTGGTCTTCAGCTTGCAGAAGCTCCAACCCAGCAGGAGCTCCTTTCCAAACAGTGCAGAGTGTGAGCCTAGTTCCCAGATAAGAGCCTGTCTCACCACTCTCAGAGACTGGCAATTTTTAAACACAAACACTTGGGAGTGTTGTGTGCCTCCGGCAGATTTTCAGAATGTGGAAATGTTTTTTGCTACTTTGGTTTTGCTTTATTATTGCTAGGTGGGAGCGTACAAAAACAGGGTCTCGCCACACAATTCAGGCTGCCCTTGAACTCTCAAATGTGCAGCAATCTTCTTGCCTCAACCTCCTCCTAAGTGCTGGGATTACAGGTATGCACCAATTTGCCAGCTTTTGTTTTTACTTTTTCAAAACAATGGGGATTGAATTCAGGGCTTTCACACTGGGCTATCCCCAGGCATTTTAAGATTTTGGGAAGCACCCTACCATCTCCTTGATCTTAACCAGAAGTTCCCTCCAATTTCAACTATGAAGCACAAACTTTAAGACACTAAGTCAGAAATATCACTAAATTACAGAGAGGAGGGTCCTATCACTTCTTCCTCCCATGCTCCAAGTCACCCACACTGTGTGCATGTGGGAATGTACCTGTAGTCTATCTAATTTGGTGATGTATAGTCATAGCTACTCTCTAAAGGAAAGGGAACTTCCTTCTAGAAACCACCAGAAAACACCTCTAGCCTTCCAAATGCCCAAGTTAAGTCATACGACAGGAAGTAGAAAGCATGGAAGAAAAAGAGGTATAGTTTTGAGAAAGAGCCACACAGAACAAATTGTAGAAACAAAATACAGTCACAATTCTTGGTATCGGAAGGGCCCGGGCTCTAAGGTGCCCTGCAGGATGCTGAACACCCTCATAAAAGCTGCGTTGTTTAAATTACCTCTAGGGCTGAGAACCTCAACATAAGGTAAATGCTGTGTAAATACCATCCTGTGGCGTGAGGCTTCCGTCTGGGAGTGGGCACTGATTGCAGGCAGCCTCGCGTTTGCCAGGTGAGGCTGTGCCCTGAGCTACATCCTCCCGGGTACTTCTGATCCATGCACTCAGAACTCAAGACATACAGGGGCTGGCTACACCAGAAAGCAGGAAAAGGAAATTACAGCTGCCTCAACAAAGCGAGCAAATCACATGAACATGATGCCCAACACAAGCAGGCAGAGTAAAAGCTACTTCATCCCCGCAGAGGCAGGAAAGCCATCTGCACTGCTGGAAGCCAGGCCAGGGCTGGCTGTGGAGGCAGCGCTACAGGGCTGCCATGTCCTTTTTTCACTCCGGACCACGAGGATGTGTTCACTATGTGAAAAAATGTATCCAGCAGCACACATACTTTTCATTATGTTTGCTGTGTTTTGGATAAGAAGTTAAAGAAGGAAAATTAAATTCTCTTGGCATAACTTACAACTGACACACTAAGCCTGGAGCCAGAAGCTTCAGTGACCTACAATGTAGCTGAACACAGTTGTTCCCTGTATGGGATGGATGTTAGCCTGGAATCCCACCACGCTGCCCAAGAGTACTCACTAGCCTCCTTCTGAGGACCCAGGTGGCCCACGGCTAGCACAGGCCCAGAATGGTTCAGGGGCAGGCAGAGCCTATGATTCTGTCAGAACACCCCTCCCCCCATGCTCCCACATAACTAACTCCAAAGTCTAGGGTGAGGCGACAACACACTCTGCACACTGGGAAAAGTGGAACGGGACCTGTCATCCACACTGGCTGGGTGGCCTCTGATTCCCACTGCACATTCCACATTGCCTCAATCTGCAAGGTGCAGATCACTGTCTGTTTAACCAGTGAAAAACACAGGCCATAGTCATCTGCCTGGTTGACTCAATCCCAGCCCACCTGCTGGACTCCAAGGCTGAGCTGTTCTACTGCCACATAGATATCCTCAGTGTCACCAGTGCTCTGGAGGACCATGCCCAAGTGCCTGGGCTGTTCCCTGCCCCTCAGTTCCTGGCATCCTTTACAAGTCCTAAGAAAACCATCTCAATCAACTTCAGTAAATAACCCCTATCCTCTGAGCATTCTCATTTCAGGAGGTGATGGCCCAGTGGAGAAAGTGACCAAGAGGCCCTGGGCCCTGGGCCCGCCCTGGGCTTCAAGTCCCAGCTGTGTCCCATCAACACTGAGCCGGGATTCTCCCAGGCCTGCCACACGGAGCCACTCAATCGTGGTACAAATGCCAGCCAGAAGTTTGAGCTGTGGGGCACAAAAGTGGGACCCAGGAGAGTCTGCATGAACATGGGCACCTGGCTGCTTACCTGGCCAGCTACCAGGGACCTCACCTAAGGCAGCCCAGACCCTCGAAACCTGCTGAGGGAAGGACAAGCCCTGTACCTAGGGGTAAGAATGGGCCTATGTCCAAATAGGGGCACAGGGAAGCAGGCTAAAGGGGTAAGGCTCTAGGCAGCAGGACCTGAGCTGCCTGCTCCGACCAGGGGCTGGTGGAAGAGGTGTGAGTCCAGTGTCCAGAAACACCAGGCCATGCATCAGGTTCACCACCCCTACTCCTGGCTCCAAAATCAACTCACAGGTGGCAGGCCATTTGTTTAGCTGACCCCTGCTGGAGGAGCCAACACATAGATCACACCCAAGCCACTCCCATCTGGTGCCAAGAGCCCAGGAGGGAGCTCCCTTGGCCAGGACAGCAACCTGTTGGCAGGGTGACACCAAGACCAGGGCCCATGGACACAGCACAGCTGGCCCACCCACCACCACCCTGCTCACCTGTGGGAGGTACGCATATCCACAGGCCCGTCACCCAGCAGCCCTTCGCCTCTGCCCACAGCCACTGCTGGGGCCTCCGAGACCCCCAGAAGTCCTTGGGCTGGGCCTGCTCCCAGCTCCGGTGTCACTCTCATGTCACCCTCAGAGCTGAGGTCCGAAGCTGACAGTCCTCTCTCCATTTTTACTTTCTTGCTCTCCACACCATCAGTCAGGTCAGGCTCAAGGGCTCGCTTCTGGCTTCGGGTTCGGCATGCTTCTTCGGTCATTCTGGACTTGAGGGGAGGAGAAGACAGTATTGGAACCAGACACAGCCAAATGCTACCTTCTAGAAACTTTTCTGGGTGTGGCTTTCAGTGTGGTGACAGCAGAGTGGATACAACAAACATGGGTCCCAAGAGGCATTCACAGGACATTTCTCCACAGCCCTGGGGACTATGGGGAAGAGAGATGCCTGTTTCTGAGGCACTCCAATCATCTAGACAGGGCTGAACAGGAGAAATAGCAGGGCCACTCATCAGAAAGAAAGGAGCCTGGTGCACTCAGATGGGAGCAAGAACTGGGGAAGCTGTCCTCCCACTGGGCTGCCAGCTCTGAGTCCACACAGAACTGCTGTGTGGGATTCTGGAAGGGGCAACCTTGTTGACCTAGGAGTCTGGAAAGAGAAGTCCCCTCACTCTCCACTCATCTCCAGGAGGTAGGGAGTAGGGTCGCATTTAACCCTTTGGGTACTGGCAAGGTGCACTGGGAGTAGAGGTTGGGGCTTGGCCCGTTAACGAGCCACCACCCTGTACCTGCAGCACACACATATCTTGATTTAAAGAAGAAAGAGAAGAAGAACAAAACAGCTGAGTCAGTTTTTGATCCCATGACATCACTGGGCTCCACATGACCCTTCCCAGGATTCAGTCTGAGAGACAAAGCACTTTCCAGAAAACCAGTCTGAACCGGTTCCAGACAACAAGCTCAAGTGCTGTTAACCCTCACTGAGACAGAGACTGAGGGAGGGACAGGAGACAGGAGGACAGTAGAGGGAGGACAGCAAGAGGGGTCTGTCTATGGGTGGCAGCTGGCATTCCACAACAGGACCCTTACACAGGCAATTTCAAAGGGGCCGCCAGAGCCCAAGCCTTGATGTCCAAACAGGCCAGGGAAATGAGGCTCCCGAGAGTCAGTCTTAAAAAAAAAAAAAAAAAAAAAAAAAATCCACCCTGGAGTTCACCAAAGGACAAGAAAAGAAATGAGCTCCTGAGGTCTGACAACATTTCCAGCCAGGAGTAATAATGCATGTCTGTAATCCCAGCTCTCAGGAGGATTACCATGAGTTCAAGGCTAGGCTGGAGTACAAAGTGAGTTCAAGACAAGGCCAGCTTGGACTATGTAGTGAGTCTCTGTCTCAAAAAAACAAACAAGCAACAACAACAACAACAAAATAATTCTCAGTGTCACCTATCAGATGGTCTACACCCATAGGAGCCCCTCAAGGCCCAATTCACACCTGCGGGCCTGCACTATGTGGAGGCCCTGACTGTGTACCTTGTTGCTCCGTACTGGTGAATACTGTGGGAGGCCTGTCCCAGGCAGAGCCAATCCCCTGGCCTGCAAGGCAGGCATTAGCCTGCCCACAAAAGGGCCTGTCACCATCACCAGCTACAAGACTTGCCCGCAACCAGCTTCCCAAACAAACACTAGCATAGGCCTGGGCACACGCTCCAATGGGAGCCGGAGGGAGAGAGGCCACCTGCTCCCTCCCAGGCTAGGCCTGCTAAGAGGACCAAACAGAGCAGGTTTCCTACCACACGTGACAGCACTGCAGGGTAGGCAGTACCAGACCTCTCTCAGCAGCACCTAGTGCCAAAGTGTGACCTGACAGAGTAAACTGAGGAATGGGATCCATAATCCTGGAATCCTCTCAGACTTGGGGTCCAGCCTGGGAGCTACCATGCATGCACCACCCCATCAGCCCCAGTGGCTTTCCACCAGCCAGCCCTGAACCTACCCCAGGCTCTCATTCTAGGTCTGTCCCTTTTCTACATCCCTAACCACATATCCTGTGTCTGGCCAGCTCACTGACAACCGCCCTATCTCTGGAGAGACTGCAGTCCCAGCAATGCCCTCGGGTGCCAGCCGCTCCTCCCCTCCTCTGGGCACTGCCCTAACCAGAGCTGCTCAGGAAACAGAGTTCCAGTAGCAGCTGTGGACAGCAGGTACACACAGTCAGGCCTGGGCCACAGCCCCCAGCACCAGCAGCAGGGTAATAAAGCCCCCAGTAGAGGGCCCAGGAGCCCTCGGCTTGTGTGCAGTGTGTGGTACAAGGGTGATGATGCACCATGAAGCCAGGCCTAGAGCTCCACCTGCTAGCCTGGGTGCCCTCCCTCCACCTCATGCAGCCACCCAGAGGTTTGGGTGGGCACTGACCTGCCCTTCCAACCTCCCCTCTGTAGCCTAGGGAATTCCTCCCCAGCCAGGCCCCTGATTTAGGGCCTGCTGGCAGCCAATCCTAGGCTGACAGAGGGTGTTTGCCCCTGGGGAAGGTGGACTGCTAAGGAACAACCACTCCTTCCTCAAGGCGGGCAGGTCCACGTCCTAGCACCCGAGAGCTGGCGGCCACTGCACTGCAGGCACAGACCTGGCAACAGCCACAAAGTCATTAAAAACCCGCCGTGAGCAGTGACAAATGACTCTGCAAGGAATAGCAGGCATGCATGAAAGCACCCTAAAATAGAAGGGACCACTACTAGCACTTTAGGGTCCCCTCCAAAACTTTCAGCAACAGAGCTGTCTCAGGGTGAAACAGCCCAGCTAGGAAAGCTGGACCCTGCAGACTGTTCAGCACAGGTCTCAAATTCCCGCAGTGGTGCCCACTTCAGTACAAGCCACACGGGCACCACAGCTGGGACCTGGGCAGCCTCAGTGCCTTCTTCACACCAGGGCCACCAAAGGCCTCCACAGCACCACCATAGGGGAACACTGAGTCCTGGGGATACAGTAATGCAGGGCTGAGGTGCTACAGTATTCAGAAGTCCCCGCCCCAATGCTGGCAGGATTTTATAAACACCACTGTCCAACAGATTTAAGATCCTCAGTCCATAAACACTGAAAAGATTAGACAATGCTGCAGCAAGGCCAAGGTTTTTCAAAGTGGACCTGAGACCACTACCCCCTCAGCCAGGTCAAGCACATCAGGTCAGTAAAACATCCCATGGCAATTAAAAGAAAAAGCTACGTGTGGTGGCACATGCCTTTAATCCCAGCCCTTACTTGGCAGGCTGAGGCAGGGCAATCACCTCGAGTTCCAGTTCAAGTCTAGACTAAGCTATGGAGTGAGTTAAAGGCCAGCCTAATAATTAAAATTATAATAATGAGACATAAACTATAGGTCAACCTCTGAGGTTGTCCGATTAACAACATCCATTCTGTGAAATGCCACTATACCACCCTAACACACCACAGGGCCAGGAGCACTCATTCCAAATACCTGGAACCAGAACAATTCCAAGTTTGGAGATTTTTGGAGAACAGAACATTATCTCTGAAAATGTCACTAACTGAGCACCTCCATTCAGAAAACCTGCAACCTGAAAGGCTCCAAAGCCCCAAACTCCTTCACAGGTTTAGCGCTCAAACATTTCTGGATTTTAGAACATTTCTGATTGGGGATGCTTGACTTTTACTAATGCTGTTAGCAACTCTCATGTTTCACACAGGAAGAAAGTGAGGCTGGGTGGGGTTAAGTTGGCAAGTGGCAGGAGTGACAGCCAAGTCCTGAAGGTGGGACCTGTCCTGCTGAGGGTGGGCTCAGGTGATGCAGCCCAGGGCCAGTTCAACCTCAAGAAAAGACAGAAAGAAGGAAGTGACTTGTGCTTTTCCCTATAGCCTTGCCACAGGCACTTGCTGGACCTCTACTCTATAAGAGACAGTCCTTGGGCCAGAGTGGTGATGAGACAGAATGATGACCTGCTGCTTGGGAACACACAGGTAGAGCAGCCAGCCCAGCATGGCGGAACGGGACCCTCAGGCCAGCTACTGCGGAGGAAAGTGGGCCAAGAGTGGCAGTGTGCAGTGCCTCCTAATGCCATGTGTACACGGGGCACAGAGGAGGCAGGGAAGGCACTGGGCGCAGAGGACAAGTACCTCAGTTGCCTGAAGACAAGGCAAGGTACATGAGTGTGGTATGCCTGGTATGGGGACTGTGTACCCAGACCCAGAAAGGGCCAGGGCACTGAGATCACTTATTCAAGGACACCACCCACTGGGTACAAAAGAGCAGACTGCTGTTTGGCAGGACAGACTTCTGAATGGGTGAGTGTAAACTTGGGGAAGGCCAGGTGAGCTTCTAGCTGGAAAGGAGCAGACCCTACACCTAGGGGCAGCCACCATCCTCAGGGGCAAGAGTACCTTTTCCTCTGGGAAGGAAGACAGAGGAAGGAACCCACACAGAGCAGCTAGTGCTATGCTGGGTCTGCTGCTAACAAGGTCTAGCACACCACCTCCCTCGGACACATGGTGCAGTTGGGTGTCTTTGCACCCTGCAGACTCCGGTCTGCGGTGGTGACATCTCTCTCCATGGCAGCCCTGACTACACTCCATAAACCCAATCCATCCTCCTCCAGGAATGCCCACTCCCTCAAGTCCAACCCCTATGTCCCGATGTAGGGAAGCCATTGGGGGACAGGTCTGCTGCACCACTTCCTCACTCTCATCTCAGTGACAGAGTTGGGGGCCTCCTCCTGCAAGGACTCTCCACCATCTAAAACACGGGGCACCATCACCCACAGCCTTTAAAATGTTCAGTGTCTAAATGAGAACACTGAAATTTCCCTCAAATCAAAACTGAAAAAAATTAGACTAAAATCAGCAGGAGTCACCTCTGACGGGCAGATTGAGACTCACTTTCTGAGTTGTGGACACTAACAGTGAGTTCATGTCAGTCTTGTATCAAGAAATCCAAGATTAAAGAGGGGAAAGATAGGGGAACGGCTCAGTGGCAGAGCGGCTACCTAGCACTGAGATGCCCTAGACGCTGTTCCTAGGGGGTGCAGCACAGAATAGGACAGAGAGGGGACAGAAAAACACCAACAGGTGGTGGTGTACACCTGGGGGCCAAGGCAGGAAGACTCTTAACTTCAAGAACAGCCAGAGCCATACAGAGGCTCTGTCACACATACACGGGGTGTGGGGTACACAGATCAGCACAAAGGCCCTGGGTTCAATCCTAGTACGGTAAGAAGCAAGGAAGGGAAGCAAGGAGGGGAAGGACTGCAGGTTCCAGCGTGAGTACTTCAAGCAGGACAGGGCAGGGACAGGAGGCAGGTCCAAAACAGGAGGCAGGACGAGCATGTCACTTCAAGCATCGCCTATGCTGAGCAGATGCCATGGCCCTTTCCCAATATCTATTAGGAAACCCTCCCATGCCGCCCTTGAGAATCTCCAGCTCAGGGCAGCTCAGCTCGCAGCAGGCACCTCTACCAGGCACCTCAGGGCCAAGCGAGGGACCACAGCAACGATGCCCTGCCATCGATAGCAACAACATCACTTTCTCTTTTTGTGTCTTTTTGAGACAGGGTCTCACTATGCAGTTCAGGCTGGCCTTAAGCTCACTTTGCAGCTCAGGCTGGCCTCGAACTCACAACAGTCCTCCTGCCTCAGCCTCCCGAGTGCTGGGATTACAGGCCTGCGCCACCGCGCCCGGCCCAACAGCATCACTTTCCTGGCCAACGTGAACCTCTTAACAGAAGAAACTCCCTTTTCCCATTCACACTTTGCTGTCAGTTCCCACAAGCAGTGGACAGTGTAGCAGTACTGACATGAGCCTCGCAGAACACCTGGCTCCTGGGGTTGCCTGGGCTCAGACTTCCCGGGTGACACTCAGGGCGCACCTGGCAGGAGGAGGTCAAGCCGCCATTTTCGGGCACCTCCATGGCAGCCACGCTGAGCAGTATCAAGACCTGCCCTGCCCCGGAGCCAGGCCAGGGAAGACCTCATGGCTGGACACAGGCACCTTCTGGCAGAGTGCTTCAGGACAGCAGGAGCGTCCTGCAGCCGCACAACAGGGGTGCAGCACACAGCTCACGCAGGGGCAGCACAGGTGTCCAGCAGGAGCCAGGACCAGGCCTCTCAGCTCACACCTTCCAACTTGGGGCCCTGAGCTCCCAGCCGAAGCTCAATGCCACCTTGGTGCTAGCAGAAACATGGGGCTTCTGGCGTAGCACTGACCACACTGGTACCTCCTGATGATCCTCTCACCAGTTTTACAGGCGCAGAAACTGAGGCATGGTCAGGACACGTGGAACCAAGATAGGAAGCAGCCCTTCCACACAGCCCACGGCTGCCCTGGGAGCACCGCAGGTGCAGCCATGCCAGCAACAGGGCCTGGGCAGAACGGGAAGGGATAGTGGTGTTACTGAGAGTCAGGAGTGAACCCACAGCTTTTCGGTGTTTGCTTTCAAAGTACACTAAATTCAGCTACAGCCCAACACACAGTGTCCCTATAAACCACAATGGGATGTGAAATCAGGCAATAAAAACACAGCATTTCTGGTTATAATGGGGCTAAGAGTACAAGCTCCAAAACACCATCCAGCTCACAGAACCCTAAAAACACAAGCATACTACACAGGCAGCACCTCAGAACTCAGCATTTTGGAACTCATATGCAACAGCCAAGAAGCTGCCTGAGTCCTCACCGTGGGAAGGGCACAGAGGCGCCTGCCTGGGGCATGGGCATTCCTGGGCAGGACACACACATCTTGTAGAGCTGGATCCACTAGTGCCAGTGGTGACCTTTCTTTTAAGAAGGCACTCTCCTCACTTTTGAAGGTGGTCCAGGCTCTGCCACGAGTGTGCCTCTGCCAGCACACACCTGAGTGGGTGTGGCTATGTCCCCCACATGGTAACCAGCCTGCAGACCACCTTTCACAAACCCCAGTGAGCATCTCCCCAATGAACCAAGGTAACAGAGCCACAGCCTGTTTCCTGACGTAACTCTGGACTGAGATACGTTTTTAAAAAAGGGCAAGATAGGGACTGGGGAGATGGCTCAGTGGAATAAGCGCTTCCCTGGCAAGGGCAAGGGCCTGAGTTCAATCCTGGTTCCGCAAAAGGGGGGGGGGGGCCCAAGATGGAGGAAACTCAATCTAGCAGGTTTTGAATTTAATTCTTTTGACAAGTTGGAAGAAACTTTGTTTCCCAAAGTACAGTGCACACACAAGACAGCGCTAGGCAGAAACCACTCTAAATTGTCCTGAAAGCCTCACACACTTGGAACCCTCATGACGAATGGGCCCCTAGAAGGAAATTATATGCTATAAACTCAATTGCTGTGGCAGCTGAAACTTTAACCCAGTTACAAAGCAAGTGCTTCCTTGGCATGGGTGCTGTGTGTCAGGCCATAGCACACCCACTCATCATTAGCCCCTAGGACATGAGCATGGCACTGTGCAAACACAAACTACCTAGAAACACCTTGGTGAGCTGGACCCCTGAGGAGAGAAATTAGAATTGCACAGGCAAGAGACTGGAAGGAAAGGTAAGAGAAAGGGTGGCAGGGCACAAGTATAGAAGAGTCTACAGTGCCAGGCGTGGTGGCGCATGCCTGTCATTCCTGCAGAGGCTGATGGTGAGTTCAAGACCAGCCTGGGTCAAAAGTGAGCTCAAGGCTAGTTTAAGCTGCATAGTGAGACCCTGTCCCAAAAAGATGAAAAAAAGAAAGACAGAAAAACAAAGGTAGAAAGGAGGGGAAGGGAGGGGGACGGGAGGGAAGAGAGTGGGGAGGGGAAGGGGGAAGGGAGACTAAACATCCAACTGGGTGTTGTGGTGCACACATGTACTTGCAACATATTGAGGCTGAGACAGGAGGAGTTGAGACTTGGAGGTCAGCCTGGGCTACATAGTGAGACACTGTCTCAAGAAAACAAACAAGACCAGACAAGACAAAACAAAACAGAAGAGTATGAAAATGTATTTCACAGAAAGAGATGAAGTCGAGCAGGAGGATACACAAGCTGGGCAGGGTGCACACCTGCATTCTCAGCATTCTGGAAGTTGAGGCAGGAAGATTATAAATTCAAGCCAAGCCTGGACAATTTTAACAATTTAGTGAGACTCTAAAATTTTTAGAGAAAGGCCAGAGACACAGCAAACTGAAGGTCCTGGAAGCCACCCCCAATAGCCCTCACCCAAATTATTTCTCTTCTCTTTCCTGTCTCCATCTGTCCTGTCCACCCTCTCTTTTAGGAAAGCCCTGGGATGGAGCCTAGGGCTTTCAGCATACAAGGCAAGCACTGTGCCCCTCAGGGCTGCACCCCAGCCCAGTCCCAAACTTTTTTTTTAAATGCACCCAGGTTGCTTAGAAAACATGTCCCCTTACAGAAGTCGAGGAAAGACTTGCAATGACCTGCCTCCTGCACCTGCAGAAGTCCCTAGTGAGACAGTGGGTCTAGGGTTTGTGTTTATAAGTAAGTGCACACTTAGTCTTTTTTTTTAAGGGCAGGAGACTCAAATAATGCCTCCAAAATAGTGTTTTGGGAAATACTAGAAAGATTAACCTAGAGACCAAATTATCTGAAACTTTTCTAATATGCTCAGCTAAGCAGCCACCAACACCTGAAAAGTAACCTTTTCAGGCTGGTGGGAGAGCTCAGGGAAAGGGCTACTTAGCTGTGATCCCCAGGACCACCAAAAAAGAAAGTTCAACTTAGATGGCCTCAGATTCCCTAGTGCACAGCAGGGGGGAGGAAAGCACTGGCAGCACGGCCCCTCAGTGATGCAGGAACAAAGCATGCTTCTGGACAGGTCACCTCCAGAGAAAGCTGGCTCCTTTTTCCCAGAGTCTCCCACATGAACATCAAGCAGGCCTTCAAGGATACACCCAGGCCTCAGCTCCCCTGGGGGTCACTGGGGAGAGTGAAGGCTCCTTGAGACCCTGAAAGATGGTACAACATCACACTGCCATCTTCATCCATGGCACCAGCCGGGAGCCACACTCTCAGCCCCATCCGCAGTTTGCCAGGACCCATCCTGCAACCTGAGATGAGTGTCCATCTATCTGCAGGTTAGTCAGTCCGATAGCAGGAGAAAATGCACCTGAACTGCTCGAGGGTTTACTGGGAGGGACAGCAAGCAATAGGGCCTTTAGAAGCACAGGCAGGACCCAGGCTCCCGCTGCAGCATTAGAGTTGAAAATGGCTTCCATACGCCATCTCAGAAGGTGAGGATCCAGCACCACCCATCTGAGGCCCCTGTTGGCATCTAAGCTGCCAGGTTTGCTGGGGACTGTGCCCAAGCCCAACACAGCAGCCCTAGGAACAGATGCTGCCCAGCAAGCACAAGACACAGAGACAAAGGTGCCACCTGAACCCTCCACAGGTGAGTATAACCTGGGGGTCAGGCTCCAATCTGGAAGGCACTGAGAGGGCTAGCTGGGCTGTGACTCCCAGCTGCCTCCTGGGCTGTGCCGCCAAGGCCTGCAAGGGATACGCCTGCCCTTTCCATGCCATCTGGGATGTTCTCAGCACGAAATGGGAGGCCTTAACCCTTCTAGAGCTGTGCTCCCTCAGGGCACAGCTGAGAAGCAGCTCAATCAAGGCCTGCAAGAGACAGAAAGGAAGCCTGGTCCTAGGAGGGCTGCTGTGTGGCACGCAGAGGAACCACACACCTTTCCTGATGTTTCTATCAGGGACCCAGCAGTGTGCTGACCTGGTTGATGGCTGCAGGCCCCACACAGGCTTTCTCAGCTAAGCACTTCCCTGCAATCTTCCACGGCAGCCCAGGAACAGAGAGGAATAGGACTGGCCTACTTCCTGTGTTTGTTTGTTTGTTTGTTCATTTGTTTGCCTTTGGAACCAGAATTCAAATTCAAGACCTCTGAGCTTGCCAGGGAAGCACTGTGCCACTGAGCTATATTCCCTGTCCTGTTTGTTTTTTGAGACAAAGTCTCTACTATGTAGGACAGGCTGGCCTTGAACTCACTATACAGCCCAGCCTGGGGGTGACCCCCATCTCGCCCTCCCAAATGCTGGTATTACAGGTATACAGCACCAGGCCTGAGAGGGAAACCTGCTTCTAAAAGGAAAATAGTTTAAACAGCTCCCAGGCCTTTTACAATCAGTCCCCACAGCATTTCCTGTATGGCCTGAAGAGCTGGGATAGAAACCCAACTGCCACCCTTCTTCCGGGAGGCAGACTTCTCTCCTGACAAGGTGGGGGCTTCCGTAGATGCCAGCCTCTTTTTGCAGCAGCCTTGGCCAAGTGGAGCTTGGCTGTTACCTGGATGGGCACACAGGAAGGTCTTGGAGGTCTCTGGGATTAAAACCCTCACCAGACCACAAGGCCCTGCAGCCTCTGTCTCTGCTACCACCTCGCTGCTTGCAGCTCTGCTCCTGCCTGTAGGGATCATCCCCCAGGTCTGCGATGCCCATGAGTTCCAGTGTTATCTGAGACAATACCTGGCACAAAAGAAGTGCTAAGTGAACATCTGTTACCAGATTACAAGAAAAAAATCCATACTTTGGGAACTCCTACTTACTAGGGTCATGTCCTCTGTGTTAGAGAAGTTAAAGCAACTTCAGACAAAGAGAAACACCACCAAAAATAGGCTGGTAATGGTGGCACATGCCAGTAATCCCAGCACTCAGGTGGCTGAGGCAGGAGGGTCACTGCAAGTTAGATAGTGACAGGCTACAGAGCGAGCTCAAAGCCAACCTAAACTGCATAATGAAACCCTATCTCAATGAAGACAAAAAACAGGGCCACCAAGATGGATCAGTAGAATAAGTGCTTCCCTGGTAAGCACAAGGGTCTGAGTTCAATCCCTGGTTCTGCCAAAAAATAAAAATATGAATAAATAAAGTTAAAAAAACAAAGCAAACAAGCTACACAAAACCCAGCAGAGTGGGGCAGGGGGACAGGGCAGCTTGCCTAGAGTCATAACACTTGGGAGGCTAGGCAGAAAGGTCACTTGAGCCCACAAGTTCAAGGCCATCTTGAGCAACTTAGGATGGAGGTTTTAAACAACTCTTATCTAACACTGTATATGAAAATTAACACAAGATTTATCAAAGACCTAAACCTGCCTTTTTAGGCAGAGCTCAATGGCCGGGGCTGGATCTCCAGAGTATGTGTCCGCACTGCAGGTGAGCTGAGACTGTGGTGTCGCACGCCTATAAATCCAGCACTTGGGGAGGCTGAAAACAGGAGAATTCCTACAAGCCTGATCTACACAGTGAAACCCTGTAGACCCTGTCCTTAATACAGGGGGGGGGGCCCTAAACCTGTACAATTTATGGCACCAAAAAACATTTTCAGCAGTAACGTAAAACCGTATCAGCAGCACACAAAAAAGGACAATCTGACCTGTACTGACCAGAGGATGTGAAAACTATCAGCAATTCACATACACCCGGCAGAGCCTGGTGTCTGCCGTCTACTGAGTCTACTGAGAACACAAGCGGCGGTGCTCTCAGCTGCCTGTCACTCAATGCTGAGCACCTGCCAGTGTGCATGAGGCCCTAGGCCCCAGGCCCAGCACCACAAAACAGAATTCCTACAGGTCAACAACGAAAATGCAAACTGAGCAAAGGACTTGAACACACATTTCAACACAAATGAACAAAAAGGCCAGAAAGCAGATAAAAAATGTACAGTCCCAAAAGAGTAAGTATCAAAACCAGCACTGTATCACTTCATGCCCACTGGGGACAGTGGAGTCAGTCAACCATTCTAGAGCTGCCCCACAACCACCAGACATGGAGCAGGGCTCTGCTGGTCCAACAGCATGCCCCAGGTCCTCAGGCCACACAGCCTCCAATCAGCTACATCCCCATAGCCACAGTTCCTGCAGCTCTCAGGCCTGGCACCCCAAGTCCCCTGAGGGACAGACACAGGAGGACCCAGCAAGCCCACCACAGACAGCAGGTAGAACCTCCTTGCTGGGCACATGCCTATTATCCCAGCCACTAGAAGACTGAGGGAGGAAGATCCCTTCAAATTTAAGGCAGCTTCTCTACAAAATGAGTTCAAGGCCAATCAGCCTGAACTTCACAGTGAAATCCTATTTCAAAAGGGCAAAATTTTTTTAAAAAGTACAGAAAGTGGCTTGGGGGCTGGGGATAGAGTTCAATGTGACAGCCTGGGTTCAAACTCCAGTACTGAGGAAGATGTTTTGGGGTCTTCTTCCACTAAGGTGCTAAGCCTGGAAGTATAACCATGGATGGGGGGAGGGGCACCGAGGGCAGAGGCAGGAAGCCTCTCACAGCTTGGCACACAGACCACCACAGCCAAATGGCACTCACCGCAACTGCATCACAGGTCCATATTGCTAAAATCAAACACACTGTGGCTTTATATTAATACTGCCAAGGATGCACCACAAGGGGTGCTGCTCTCTGCCCATCCAAATGCCCACTTCCCAGGCCAGCCAAATAGCTCAACGGATTAAAGCACCTGCAAGCAGGTGCAGCAGCCAGGGGTTCAATCCCAGCCTGTCGTGCCGCTCAGTACTGGAGTTTAAACCCCGTCCCCAGGGCTCCCTGAGGCAGCAGTTGAGACTGGGCATGGTGGCATACACCTGTAATCCCAGCTCTTGTGGATCACTACAAGTCTGATCTAATACCCTGAACACCCTGTAGACCCTTTCCTAAAATACAAAAAAAAAAAAAAAACCAAATGCCCACTTCCATTTCTACTAGGGAGCATGGTTGGCCAGGCCCTACAGATACCCCTGTGAGTCCCAATACATAGCCCAGAAGCTCCAGGAGGTTAATGGCACAAGACGAGACATGGGGCTGAGATCTAGCCTACACTGTTGGCTGGGTCCCTACCATCACAAATGATGCACCCACGACTCAGGACACAAGGTCATCCTGAAGACCAGTTACTTTACCCTTTCTTTTTCCTATAGTGCTCAGAACTAAAACCTGGTCAGCCCCTGCCATACACACACATACCAAACCCTCCTTACAATCATACTCAGAAAGTAGGTCATCTGTCCTATTTCCCACCATTGGGCGTGGCAGGTGGAGTCCCAGTCATATGACCTAGCACCTCCCCATTTCCTATAAATGGATCTGTATGCCATGGCAGGCACAAGTCACTCCAGAAGTCCATGGTACCCTTCAGGTTAGTGGTAACTGGAGAGAATAACCCCCCCTTCATGAGAGTTCCACAAAATTCTAATTCTGTTTCGTACTAGTGAGCACGGTCCACAGTGTGCTGTCCACTGGTAACACTGCAACTCCAAGCCTGACTTCCTAGATCATACCGCTGCATGTGCAGAGAACATCCCAGGTTCCTGTTGTCCTCAGGGATGGTGCCAAGCCCCCTGCCTCAGCCACAGGACCTCAGTCCTCAGTAGGGAACCATAGAGAAGAGGCAGGGCGCACATAAGCACAACCCCACGCTGGCTTCCAAAAGAGTCAATTCCCTGACACTCTTTTACATTCTTTTTTTTTTTTTTTGGGTGGTAATGGCACCAGCGATTGAACTCAGGACCTTGAGCTTGCCAGGCAAGCACTTATTCCACTGAGCTATCTCCCCAGCCCCCACCCCCTTCTTTTCTTTGAGAGCCCACAAGGGCCCAAGAGTATTTTCTTGTCTTTTGGTACTGGAGACTGAACTCAGGACCTTATGTTTACCAGGCAGGCATTTATTCCACTGAGCTATATCCCTGGCCCGAGTCTTTTCTATTCACCTGTTTAGAGACAGAACCTCACTATGCCGTCCAGGCCAGCTTCAAACCTCAGCCTCTTAAGGAGCTGCACTTGTAATACATCTGACTTAGGGACTTGCTGTTCTGTTCCCAATCCCCTGTCCCACCCTTGGCCCAGGGGCTGTGGCCATTCTGACACAATCCAGCCAGTGCTGAAAATAGTAGCAAACTTTTTATTGATGCAGATTTAGAATTAATTTTACCTTCATTTTATTTAAGTACTGTGCCTTTTTTGCATGTTTTCTTTAGTGCTGAAAATTTTAAATTCTTGGGCTAGGGAGATAGCTCCGCAGTCTAAGCACCTGCCTGGCAAGCACAAGGGCCCTGGTTTGATTCCCAGAACTGTATCTCAGGTGTGGTGGATTACACCTGTAATCCCAGCACTGAGGAAGCTGAGATAGAAGGATCACTATGAGTCTGAGCTGTGATATATTTAAAAAAAAATTTTTTTTGTTTTTAAAGAATGGAAGGAAAAAGAAAAAAAAGAAGAAGAAGAATGGAAGGGCTGGGGAGATGGCTCGGTGGAATAAGCACTTCCCTGGCAAGTGCAAGGGCCTAAATTCAGTCCCCAGTTCTGGGGAAAAAAAAAAAAAAAGTCAGATTAAGAATGGAATACAGGTATTACAACAAAACCATAGGCACGAATGCAGAAGTGTAAAAGCTGCCATACTAGCATTAGCCAAAAGGCAACCCCAACCCAGAAGTGCATGGGGAACAAGGGGGTCCTAGACACACAGGGGAATATTACTCGGCCTGAAAGATGAAGTGCTAACACACTGCACATGTAAACAAATCTGCAAACAGGCAGCCAAATGCAAAAGGCTGTCCTGTATCACATACAATCTCACTGATACAAGACTTCCAGGAAGGCAAATCCTGAGACTGAAGCTGACAAGCAGTCACCAGGTGCTAGGGCAGGGGGCCTGGGGTGCCGATCAGTGTGTGGTTCCTTTGGGGTGATTAAACTGTCTGAATTAGAGTGATAATGTTAAGTTTAACAATGTTCAAATATACGAAAAGAATCACTGAGTTTAGACGACGTATCATGTCTACATCTTGTCATCTGAATAACTACTACAACGACAACAACATGCAATGTATTAATTGTTAACTGTTCTACTAACCTGTTTTGAAACTGTTTAATTGCTATTTTATCTTTTTTCTCATTAAAATGAATATTTTTTTTTTTTTTTTAAATAACCACTGCGAGGGCCTGGGGAGATAGCTCTGTAGAATAAGCACTTGCCTGGCAAGCATAGGGTCCTGAGTTCAATTCCCTGTAACGCAAAAAAAAAAAAAAATCCATTATTTAGGGCCAGGAAGATGGCTCAGTAGAATAAGCGCTTCTCCGGCAAGCACAAGGGCCTAAATTCAATCCCTGGTTCCACAAAAGAAAAAAAAAATACTGAAAATATACCATTTAAGTGTGTGGATTGCATGATATGCAAATTATATCCCAAAACAAAATACTTTTAATCAGCAGGGAAGTTTGGTTTTTTCAGGAGAGTGATGACCAAGTGGAGTCCTCAAATGGGAGCTCCATGCAGGAAGGTAGCTCAGCTTCCCATGAGACACAGGCCAGAAAGGGATCAGCTCCAAGCACTAGTGCAGCACAGGGCCCTGTGCTATGAGAAAGGAGATCTGAGCTTTTGGTGCAACACTGGGAAATCACAACACAGCTGGAGCAAGGACCACTAGGCCCCAGGATAATCCTCTCCAGCTGATCTGCACAAAGGCCAAGGCCCACCCCATTCTGCCTTGGCTTTCAAAGAACCAGGGATTGAACTCAGGCCCTTGCGCTTGCCAGGGAAGCGCTTATTTCACTGAGCCATCTCTCAGGCCCCTTTGCCTTGGCTTTCAAACATGAAGCCAACAATCATGATGTCTGAGCTCTGGGCCTACGGGGGGGTGACCCAAGCAGACAGCTTTGTGTCCCGCAGGGCCCTGCACCCCTACAGATAGCTGCCAGCTTCCCAAGAAACATTCAGCTAGGAGTATATAATGCGGACTAGGGCCTACTGGGCCAGAATCCACTAGGGCTCCTCATTCCACAGATACCAACCCCAGCACTCACCTGTCCTTGGATACAGGACACACTGGTCCTAGCACTGGGCCATGGCTACAGCTACGTCAGAAGGCAACTTGCATCAACGTGCTGACCAACCTAAAGTAGAGGACAGAGGAATAAATGCGGAGATTCTGAGGAACTCAGGTTTGCCTCTGCTGTGATCCCCAACAAGGAAAGTTGAACCAGAGAACTGTCAGCTGTGAGGTATGAATTAGACAGGGCCAAGCAGCAAACACGGGCCTTCCAGACATGACGGTCCCAAAGGCAGAGGCCTGCTGCCTTTCAACACTGAACCCTGAGCTGAGGGATTCAGGTTCTAATAGCACTGGTGTTAACAACAGAAAGAGCTCCAGAGTGGAGCAGCTGCTTCAGCATGTGTTCTTTGCTCCTGGTTCAGTGGACACCACCATGTATCTCTGAATCGCTGGACCTCCTTAGGGGTAACAGGATCACATCATTTTGTAAGTCAGGGCTTGGACACACTGAGAGCAAGAACTTACTCAAGTCTTCTCTCCCAGTTTCCACTCCCACCATCTCCCTAACCCACCCCAGGGACACAGCTCTCTGGTTCTGGTTTTGCATGTGAGAAACACAATGATACAAGGCACCTGGCCATATGATGGAAGACTTCACCCTGGCCTCACGAGACTTCTCCATGGGGTTTGCAATCCCCAAGCAGGAGGGGCTACCTGCTGTCCACACAACACAGGAAAACTAAGGCTCAGGGACTTGCAGGGCTTGAGGGAGCTTGGTGGTAGGGGGGATATGAACATGCATGGGGCTCTAGGTTCAGTGTCCAGCACCAAAACAAAGTGTTCAGTGATGTTCCCAAGATCACAGAGATGGAATAGCCCTGGGCTTCCACTACTGGTTTGGGCTCAGGTGTCCAGGCCACGAGCCAGGTCCCAGACCGAAAGGTGCCAACACTAGCTCCATCTTTGCACCCACATGACTACCAAGAGCAGACTCTAATAGAAAAACTTTATTTTTAAACTAGGTTCACAGCAATTCACGGCTCATAGGTGGCGAGAAACATTCCCACAGGAAAATTTGTGAAATAAGGACAGCATCATACACCCTGAGAAAGGCCTGAGCACCAAGGAGCATGCAGCACCTCACAGAGGACACCCAGGGCTGGCTGCATACGTAGCACCCCAGCTCCTCCAGAACTGCCCTTGCTGCCACTGCCCCACTTGGGCCGGGAAGCCCAGCAGCAGTATGAATTCTCATTCTCCGGACCCTCCGCCTGGCAAGGAAGCCAAAAGCTCATCATACTTGCTTTGCTGCATAAAGGTCAGTACTGCCAGCCCAGGCTTCAAGCCCGCAATGGTCCAGAGATGACAGCACACCAGCAGAAAGCAACATTCCCACCCTGAACTTATGCCCTGTCCTGGGGTCAACCCTATCTCACAGTGGGGGTGGCAACACTTCCGTGCAGGCAAACAAGTGACACCAGGCAGCACAGTGCGCTGCTAATCAAGGACACTGGCCAGGTAAGTGGAGTAAGGCACTTCACACTCACCATGCTTCCAAATTACTGTGGATTTGGCAAGATATAGCACCTGTCACTAAGTCAAAGACAGAAGTGTGCCGAAGTCAGCTGTGTTTCTGCATGGCAGTAACAAACCAGAACTCAAGCCCTTACACAAGGCATGGCGGCACATGCCTACAATCTCAAGTACTTGGAATACGGAGGCAAGGGGATTACAAATTCAAGGCCAGCCCAGGCAAGTCAATGAGAAGTCAAAAAATAACAAGGGTAGAAGATTGAACCCAACTCTCCCTGGGTTTAATCCCCTATACCAAAAAGTAAAGCAAAAATTGATAACAGGTTTAATACAACCCTATTCAAATACTCAGCATAAGTATCTCACTTCTAAGTGCCCATACTATACTCTAATTCACCCTAAAAATCTCTAATAAACCCTTGTTTTATCTCTTTAAAAAAAGACACTCAGATAGCTAGGTGTGGTGGCTCATACCTATCATCTCAGCCCCTGGGAGGCTGAGGCAAGAGGGTCACTGTGCGTTGGAGGCCAGCCTAAACTGCACCAGTAACTTCAAGGTCATTCTGAACTACATAGCAGGACCCTGTCTCAAAGAAACCAGACAAACAGAAATACCCAACAGAATGTATCTGTAGAAATGATAAGCTAATTCTAAAATTTCTGGTGAGGCCAGGGGCACAACTCAGCATTAGCAGGTACAGTTAGCATAAAAACAAGCCCAAACCTCAAATCCCAACACCAAAAGAGGAGAGAAAGAAAAGGACCCAGAATCATACAAAAGAAAAGACCAGCATAAATGACACAGCCAGGTTCTCTAGACTTACTATAAAGCCACAATAACCAAGATAATGTGACATGGACACAAAACAAGCAGCCTACCAAACAGCATGCTCATGCACATTCAGGGGTAACTAATTTCCAACAAAGACCAAACACTGCTTGGCATATCCACAGGGCGGACACGAACACCTCTTCCTGGAGACACTGCCATGCAGAGTGCACCAGGTGCAGAGCAATACACAATCTCTAAGGAAGCAGGCAA